>CM046881.1:120641924-120931924 GCA_025667525.1 Glebionis coronaria
AATACCTTTACTAATCTTTCAACTTACGTATTCACGATTGTTATTATTCCCATTAATAAGTGTTTCCGGTGGTGATTTCTAATAGTAAAGAAAAACAATTATGATATTTTCTAAAGAATATTTTACAAAAATATTTTAGTACAAATTTACTTTATTTATTTCCCTTCGATAGGTAAAGAAAATATGGTAGAAGAAGCTCTTTCTTAAGTGATTTTTTTTTTGTGGGTGAATTTTTCTCTGACATATTAAAATAAAATTTTCTCGTTGGTTAAACAAAGTAGGCTTTAAAAATAAAACAACACAATTTAATTGAAAACTTGGAGTACGGTTACATAGTTATGTTTTGTTGGTGGTAACATCGACGGACGTCGAGTCACTTGATTTGCATAAAAGTAAACTAGTTCCTAATACATAAACTTCCACGTTCTATCCATGACGAGGGTAGAAACCCTTGGGTTGATACTTGAAGATTGTCGGTGCATCTTTCTTAAAAGACAAACGGTGTAAAACGTTGGTGGGGTATTGGACGCTCTTTGCCTTCGAGCTTCCTTCTTGGGAAATTTCAAGTATTTCTTGTCTTAAACGGCAATTCCTCCATGTAGCGTTCCTTCATTTTCTTCTCATGGGACCTTACCACTCGACAATCACCCTCCAAATGCCCAAATTCATCGCAAAGCATGCAATGGTTAGCACAACTACCTTTGTGGTGGTAGTCACACTTGTGGCAATATGGTAGGTTACCGAGATACTTCTTGTTCAAGATCGGAGTTGTTTTGGGCACATCCTCCGGGAGATTTGTTCTTGCACAACATGTATAAGGTGGTAAGGTTTTTCCTTGTTGGACACGTGGCGTTTTCCACGAGTGATTCTTTGATTTAGTCATAGGGTGAGGGTTAAACCTTTCAGCACCTTGCTTCATGGTGTTAAACCTTGAGTGGTTCTTTAACATATAGCATCTCCTCTCATAAGGCCCTTTTTTTCCACTAACGGTATGATTTACCTTAGTTTTTGAAAGTGTCTTTCGAGGTCCAAAAGTGTTAACCGGAGTAGCACTTGTTTCCTTAGCCTTTTCGTAAACACTAGGATCCATGGTTTGGTCAACCGTGTGGATTCTAGCTTCAAACGCATCAACGGCCCTAATGGCATTTTGGTATTGACGAGTGATGACCTCTTTGAGGTCCTTGCAACCTTGTTTCTGTCATTTCAATTTTTCTGTGTAACATTATCGCACAAACGATGTATATTTTGTTAGTTCTTTCATTGTTATCAATTCTTACGATTGTTTAAATTTGACCAAACTTTTCTCACAGTTATTGTAATACAATTTTCAAGGGATCGGATCATAAAATTCGTACATTTCATTCTTGAACTACGTTCCATACATAGTTTTGGAGCTTAGAGTACAAAATTCCATTAACTAATGAATGGATTCTTTTAGTCTTGACAACACGTCATACATTTATTACAAAACATCATACTTTTATTAGAAAGGCGAGAAATCCTAAAGACTTAGGTGGTGTAGGACCTCTTGAATCTGAGCATGATCCGCAGCTTGCCTAGCCTCGGCATCATCGTTCCTCATTTGTAAGATAGCAATCTGGGACTCAGCAGCCTCAAGAGACTCTCGTAACTCGGCTATCACCAAGTCCTTGTCCTCATCTTGCTCGATAAGGCGATCCACATCAACCTCAACATCCTCCAGACGGCCTATCAGGTTTTCTGCATCGAATCCGAGTGCTTCTGAAGTAGGCTCGTCTTCTGGGGAAAAAGCAACATTAGGTGGTGGTGATGAAGCACGGTTTCTTTTTCTAAAATTTTCAGGTATTGTTGAAGGCATAGGGCTGGGGATTGGCATAGTAGTAGTAGTAGAAATATTTGGGACGATGGAAGGAAGTCCTATAGTGACATTTGGCATCATGACATGCGAATCTTGCTCATCATCCGAATTTATTGTGATTACGCTCCGGATGGGGGTAATTTCCTTGTCGGATTCGGATTGCAAAATGACAAACGGAATGAGAGGCATCTTTCCTTTTTCGCCTGTCACCAAATGTAAAACGACGGTTATTAGATAGGTAGAAGCGAAGTATTTTTCTAAAGTTTTAAAAGTAGAAATGAGTTGTATGATGTCTTGTAAATTTTTCTTTTATTCATAGTAAGTTCTCGTACGTCGATCCATAAGTCTACTTAAATGTCAAAGTAGTCCTTACATGGAAAAGAATAAGTGAATCGTGGAATGTTAAAGTTCTCTAACATGCTCTTCCACATACTTATTATTTGTACTTTCTCTTAGTAGTGTTTATGCACGAATGGATAAATACAATTATCCTTAATTAATTCTTTCATCAATTTAGGTCTATTCTGACGTTTATTTTTGTGCAACTTCCTCTTGTTAAACGTCTATTACTTGCAACTCGGATGAGTAAGTATGTTTTTGAGGTTTAGTCGGCTTATGGCTATTACGTAGCCCGTACTAGTTCTTGTTCAGTCAAAAGTCTTTCCTTGACTTAGTATTTCTAGTTTGTATACTTTCGACAAATTTTTTTTTTTACTCCTTGAAAAATTGTTTATTTGGTTTAAACGAGTTGAGTACTGAAATTTTATCACAAAAATTTCATCAAAAGAATTTGTTCCATATGTTGTTAATCCGTAATCGTTCAAATGTTCAATTCGATAAATTACTAAATTTTATTACAAGAATTTCTCTGATTTTGGAATATGTTCTGTTATACCTTATATGTTTCGTTTATCTTGCTCTCGTCTAGCGTTTTGCTCGCAATCTTAGATAAACTTTACAGTCATTGTTGTATATTTATACCTTGTATTTAAGATCTCAATATGTGCCCACCCTTCGCATCTGGGATTTTCAAATATCGCGCAACGCGATAATCCCTTTGATGTAGAAATTGGCATAATTGTTTAACCAAGGGTAAACCCTTTAATTTATATCCATCTCGTAACTTCGAGTTTTATAATAAAGTCATGATAACTTAGTCGCAATCAATGGACGAATAAAAATTTTGATTTGTCTTTGCGTAATTTATTTCCAATAAAAGTTTCTTTGATAACCATTTGACTTACGCGTTAGCGCATTTATGGATAGTTCATATATAGCGAAATTTATTCGTTCTTTGAATTGTAGTATTCTTTGGAGCATTACAAGAGTAATACTTGTACTAAGTATTTTATTGTCATATGTCATTTTAAATAGTGACGTCATCGTCGTTCCTCGGTCGCATTCAATTTCAATTTCGAAATCGTTAATTAACGTAGGTCACCTTTCCTCAACCGAGTCTATTCTAAATGTTTAGTGGAGAGTAACGATTTATCGAACCCAATAAATAGTTGCTCCTCTCGACATTTATAATAGTATCGCTTGATTCAAGTATTACTACTAATTAACATACTACCAAACCCATGGTAAATAAATATATTCATATAGTTTTCGTTCTAGGAATCATGGCGATATGTTTAATTCGGCGTACAGTGATATGAAACACAAAACGTTTCGATAGTCGATAATAGTCCCGCAGACTATGTAAAATATAAGTATGCGTACGTTTAATCTCAAAGGAAAATATATATATGGCACAAACCATTCAAATAAATATGGCACAAACCATTTAAATAAAGATGGCACAAACCATTCAAATGAATATGGCACAAACCATTTTGCGTATCGTAACAATCCATACAAGGATGTTTTAAAAATCGTTTTATTAGATGTCCCTATGGTTATCACTCAAACATGGGAATGGAATACCTAATGCTAATAATACTTAGCAATAAAATTCATAACTTAGCATTGCAAAAATCATAAACTATCTCAAGTCACAACTTACTTGTATCGAAGACGTGGAGTGAAGTGGTTCTTGGAGATTTTTTTTTTGAGAGACAGTTATAGTCTAGAATTATTTTTCTGATAAATAAATTTTGACTCACGTTTATAAAAATCATTTTGTAAAATAACCTAGTTCTCTATAACTACAGCTCTGATACCAATCTGTCACACCCCCAATTTATCAGAGTAATACAACACAATGGGGTGCGACGGTCATGACTATCACAAGACATAGATACAAAGAACGACTATTTAAAAGCCATTTTAATTTAATTAAAAGCATACAACTTGTTTCGGAAGCGAATTACACAAGATCGTAATAAAATATTGTTTCAAAAGACTTTAACATTGATCCAAATATCCATACACTAGTCACGACCATTTTCAATTAAAAATCTCCCATGCATAACCACATCACTCCTCCGTCTTGATACCTGAGAAAAACATTGCTAAAGCGTCAACACAAAGGTTGGTGAGTTCATAGGTTTAAGTTTAAATAGTGTGATGAACCATAAGATTTTCCAAGGCAACCGGCATATAATCTTATAACAAATACAAGATTATAATCAAAAGTATACGTTTTAATCACCTACGCCTAAGCTCGTGACACCGAAGCGTTAACCTCAACCAACAAGAAATAATAAGAGCCCGAGCAAATGCCTATCCCGAAGCATTTGTAAATCCTCAAATGTAAGTGTATCTAACTTTAGCCACACAACCAAATTAGATAGGGAGGTTAGTCCCGATAGATCTATCCATAACATTCGCGCTTACACAAAGTAATTAACGGTTCACGATAGTGGGCTAAAGCATCTAGGGATATCGCTACTTAGACATCATGTAGGCAAACGTATCAGTTTAAGGCACTTATGTTCATCCGTTAAAAACAAGCAATGTTCTTACCCCAAAATAGTTAAAACAATTAAAAGTGGGGCTATGGAACTCACCTCGATGAAGTAGTAAATAAGATCAACAGTGATATCACAGAATATCAAGGCACGCAAAACGATGCGCAAATGATCTACTCGTAACCTAAGTAAAATATCCGCACTTAGGATAAATAAAATAAATGATAACGTACAATGCACTTGGTTGATAGTTTATACTTGCTATTAATTTATAAAATGTTTTTATACATTTTTCATGTTCAACCATTTTTAGTCACGGGGTCGACTTTGGGTCACGATTACTTGTTAAATATTAGTCCGAAAGATAAACGGGTTCTTGTTATAAAAACTAGGCAGCGAGGTCTTCGTAATTTGATAAATATCACATATTAATTAAGTCTCTGAGTCTAGCAAATAATTATGCAAAGTAGAGCACTCACACACAAAATATAAGTAAAGATTCAACTATTTCTAAGTGTCAAACAAGCATTTTTAGAAATTAATTGCGGGTTCGTTACTTAACATTAAGACAAACGGAAAATTGTTTTGGGCACTAGGCCGTGTCGAGTTTAATAAGATATTTTTAGATAGTCAGGACATGACCTTTAGGTTGGTTAAAAATAGGTGGAAAGTGAGCCTTATGGTCGAGTATCATTATGTCCAAGGCAAGGATTTTTGTCACTTAGAAGAAAAAGGAAAATGCACATTTGGTCTACTTTTGTTTCCTGTCTAAACGAAAACATCACAAAATAAAGATGTGATTCTTGTTTGTTCCTATCACTACATGCATACAACATATTTGTCAAAGTGAAGATAGTACTTTGATTGCTTGTGGTCCCTGGTTTGCTTAGTCTTACACGAAAAAGTGAAACACACAACTATGACCCTATATGGCTAGCAGCTCTAACATACATACATGACTATATGACATGCCAAAATTAGCCAAAGAAAGCACATGAGTTGGTTTTTGGGCTCACTGTTCGTTGGTCATCACTAGGAGGGGTTCCTATTTGTTTTATTTTACAAATTCATATACATCTTGGCATCGTACGCATACTTTTTACACATTATTCTACCACAGTGGGGAAAGGACAAATGTTGCTTTGTTTGTGCAAACACACGACACAAAAAGGAAGAAAGGGACCTCCATTTGCTCTTAACATATACTCATATATATATTGCATAGACTGTCCTTCATGTAAGGGTTCACACATAATCATACCAATCCTAAACACCTGCTCATATTATATATACAGTGACTTGGTGGTTCCTCCTGGTTGACATGCATAAACCTAGCACACAAGGCCTACACATATACATGTTTCATTCACTGTTTACAAAACATGCATTCATGATATACTTTTACTATCTGCAGTCTACACAAGGAAATTAGAGGTTCTAGTCGCTTTATCATAATGAGCATATATTATGGCAACTTATCCCACATAGCATACCACTATTCCTGTAGCAAGTCTAAAGAAAGAAAAGAAAGAGAGATGCCCCTGTTTTCTTGTTTCTGTTCGTTGACAAAGTACCCAAAAGAAGGAAGGTGGTCTCAAATGGGTTTCTACACTTGCAGCATATATACACACATACATAAATACACACGCCATACTTCTTTCCTTTATGATGTTTAATTGTGTTGTGTCACTGTTTTCAGGCAGGGAATCACACGCATTCACTAGCTAGTTCCTTTCTCTTGGTTCGTTCAAACACACGCACATAGACATCCCGCTTAGGCACAAGGTTTTCTTTAAGAACTTATACTTTTCTTTCTGAGGAACACTTATACAAGATCATGCCCTCATCCAAAGTATACACACACATGTCTCATAGTAACCTTTATAAAACGAGGGTGGGGGTCTCACGTTCTTAGTCCTCACATAAAATCATAGCCATTAACCATTCAAACTCATTCTCTTCTTAACCCGAACACATGCCTCATACATATTCACACATGTAAACTTATACTACTTGTTCTAACAGTGATATCACATAAACACAACATCACACATGCATACCCCTCTATGTTTAGGGTTTCTTGTTGCATGAGAAAAGCTTACACTAGGTCTTATGTATACAACCCATAAAATCATATGTGTTTATCCCATATGCGGTTTTCTTTTGGGTCTAGCTACACGCCCATACAATCATGGTTTGGTCGCGATTTAGTTTATTTGTTTTAGTTCATCGTATAATTGTTATATTAAGCCTTAGCCGTGACCCCTTGTTATCATTTTATGTTCAAAACATAGCTTGTTTCATTATGAAAACATCATCAAAATCTCAACCCGTGACATAGTTAGAATGTGCTTTAGTTTGTAAGAGTTTATAGCAAGTATTGTTTATCAACCAACATAAAACGAGTAAGGGTTATCGCAACTTACAAAGGGTCCAAGTATTTGGTGAAGATGGTGAACACAAACTTAGAGATCAACTATCAAAAATCTTCTTTGCTTAAAGTCAAACCAAAACTAGTTGACTACTTTCTGCCGAGAGCAACTCTTAAAGAAGTTGGAGGTTTTTCTTAATGAGTTTTTAAATTTGAGTGTGTGAGTTTATGAAGAGAGGATAGTTCTATTTATAGGCAGTGGAGTGAGGCTAAGGTTAAGAGGAATTAGTTAGAACTAGTTAGGGTTTAGTTATTCTTGTAGTTTGTTTCTAACCAAGGGAACTAGCATGGGGAAAGTCTCATTTTTATGGGGAAGGAGAAAAATATCGGGCTCGTTCTTGGCAGAAAAAGGGGAAAGAGTGAAGGTACTCTTCTTCACTAATTTAATTATCAATTGGTACAAGTTTGAAATTTGGTTATGTAACCGGCGGTTTGAAGGGAAGAGGAGGGGACCAAAGTACAAGGTAATAAATGGGTTGATGAAGTACTCCTTCAAATTCTGGGAATGTAAATTTTAAAACGTGGGTACTGTTGTTTAGAGGGGGGGTCCGGTTTTGGTGACTAAAAGATGTACATATGGAGTATTTATTTTCCTTGAATATAATTGTGAACAAAGTGTTGAGGTATTTTGTTATTGTTTTAGTTTGTGAAATGTTGTAAAGTCTAAGTTTTTGTTGTATTGAGTACAAAAGTTCCAAGTAGTAGTAGTGTAATGAATTTGGTAAATGTGAAGTTTCTAAGCGTGTCGTTATCCAGATGGAGTTAAAAATATTTGTCTTGTTAACTAAAGTTCTTATATGAGATTAAGTCGGTGTAAATAAATGCCGATTCTTAAAATAGAATTTCTTATGCGTAACATAAACTAATTATTGTCATTCAAATAATAATTCTCACGATTGTCATTCATAAAAATTTTAAATTTGTACACAAAATGCGCGTAAACAATCGGGAACATCAATAGACAGACAAGTCTAACCCGAACTATAACATCTTACCTAAATCAAATAGGTTCAAAATTCACGTGTGTGACACTTATGAGCAACATTTAATTGAGAAACAAAAGATTTTGTCCGAATATGACCGATTCTTGGAACAAGTGGTGTCTCTCGATGTGATGCAAGTTGTGACTATTAATTGTGCAAATGAGATGACATTTGTTGTGAATAAATGTGATGATGTGCATTATCTCTCTGTGAATATTATTGAGACTGTAAATGCCGTAGATAATCATTCTTGTCACGAATCTAACGCTGAATTTTTAAAGCTTCAAGATTCTTTTAACTCACTTTCAAAACGTTTTGATGACCTTCAACAACATTGTATATCTCATGAAATAGAACAACAATCTACAACTAAAAATATTTCAAAACCAAATGATTGTGAAAACAACGTTGAGACGAGTGACAAAATGATTCAGGTGGTTAAGGCATTAGAAGAAGAGATTATGAGACTTAAGAGAGAGTCGTCATCTGTAGAACCTATGAAACTGGAACTAGAGGCTGCAAAGTTAAAAAACCATGCCTTAGAAACTAGACTTTCGTCTATCTTAGGGGAGATGGAACGAGCAAGGCAGGGATTCTCGCAAATTTATGGTTCAATAGAAGAACGCTTCGCTTTTAATGCAGCACATCAAAAATCTTATGTTGACCAATTGACCAAAAGTGTGAGCAAATCTCTGACTTAAACATCCAGCTCATAGACAAAAACATGGTTTTGGCTGAGTTAAATGAAACACTTCAACTCCAACGACAAGAATTTGTTGATAACATAGCTACAATCTCTACATGGTCCTCTAGTGCTCCACCAACCAACCCAGTGGTGATTTACAAGAACCCGCTCCATAAGAATAACCCCGACACATATGTTGTTTATATGAAGAATGCTATTGAGCACGTGAATTTTGTTAGGGATATTTTAGACGATCTTTACGAGTTAGATCCCTAAAATAGTCACTATTACTCTGCTCATACTTACATTGAAAGAGTACAATATTGCTTAGCATATTTGAAGTACATTGGACAACCGGGTTCTGCACCACTTAAAAACCAACCCATTGCCATAACTCCATTCATAAGACTCCCGGAGCTAAAACGTTGTTAACCATAGATATAAGCAACAAGGCTAAATCAAATTCTTCCACTAATGTTCCCTTGCCTTCTACAAGAGTAATTGCGTCTACTAAGGCTAAAGGATCACGCGTCAAGAAAGATAGGATCAAGCCATCCACTAGTAGCACTATGCAGAAGAAAGTAAAAGTTCACCCTAGGAATGTTATTTCGAATTTGAATAAAAAGAATCATGTAGCTAAGACAAAAAGCTCTACGGTTGTGCAGCAGCCTAAGCAAAATTTGAATTCTAATTTGCGTTGTTGGAATTGCAATGAATGTATGTTTTCTTAGCGTCATGATTTATGCCTTTTTGATCACGTTAATGAGATGTATGCTATTAGGAACAACCTTGAATGGAAACCAACTGGGAGAAAACTCACCCAAGTTGGATGGCAATGGAAACCCACTAGTAGGACCTTTACTGCTAATGGAACTAAGTGCCCTTTAACTAGGATCACTTCCACTAAGGTTAGGTCTCAGCGTCCTTTCACTAGGAACACCAACACTAAAGTATGGAAACCGCGCCCTTTAACTAGGTCAACCCCCACTACTGTGCCTACCAGTGCAGAAGTACCTCAGGAGATTAGACAACCTGTACCTAAACCGACACCTAGGAAGAAAATTTGGAAACCTAAGCAACCTCAGGATAACAAATCTAAGATAATTATATATGTACCTGCTAACTCAGATGAACAATTAGATTCCGATATATCGTCTTTGTCTGGTGATATTTTCAGGTGGTCCAAATCATCCTCTTGTACTTGGACTCTGGGTGCTCCAAGCACATGATCGGATATCGCTCGATGCTCAAAAACTTCGTCAGCAAGTTTCTAGGGACGGTGAAGTTTGGTAACGACCATATTGCTAAGATCATGGTGTATGGTGAATATCATATTGGGAATGTTACGATTTCACGGGTATGTTATGTGGAGGGACTCAGTGATAATTTATTCTCAGTAGGACAATTTTGCGATTCCAACCTTGAAGTTGCTTTTCGACAACATACTTGCTTTATTCGCGATTTGGCAGGAAATGACTTGTTAAAAGGTTCTCGAGGGATAATGTATATACATTGTCTATTCAAAACATGATGGCCGCCTCTCCCGCATGTCTTCTCTTCAAAGCATCAAAGACTAAGTCATGGTTATGGCATCGACGTTTATCTCATCTTAATTTTGATGCTATCAACTACTTGGCTAAACACGAACTTGTTCGTGGTATTCCTAAGATTAAATTCAACAAGGATCATTTATGTTCCGCGTGTTCATTGGGGAAAAGCACCAAGAAGTCTTACAAACCTAAAGCATAAGATACCAACCAGGAACCACTACATCTTTTACATATGGATCTTTGTGGGCCAATGCGTATTGCCACTGTGAGTGGTAGAAAGTATATGCTTGTTATGGTGGATGATTTTTCAAGGTTTACATGGGTAAAGTTCTTAGCATCTAAGGATCAAGTACCGAATTTCATTATCGAATTCTTAAAGATGATACAAGTGCATCTGAATGCTACTGTTTGCCGCATTCAAACTGACAATGGCCCAGAGTTTGTTAATCAGACTCTACGAACTTATTATGAAGAGGTTGGTATTTCACATGAAACATCAGTTGCTCTCACTCCATAACAAAACGGTGTCGTGGAAAGACGTAACCGTACACTTATGGAAGCTGCTAGAACTATGCTAATCTACGCCAACGCTCCTTTATTCTTATGGGCTGAAGTAGTGGATACAACATATTATACCCAAAATCGTTCCATCATTCGTAAGCGCCATGGAAAAACACCATATGAGCTTCTTCATGGACGTAAACCTGATATTTCGTTTCTTCATGTGTTTGGTGCACTTTGTTATCCAAATATTAACAGTGAAAATTTAGGTAAACCTCAACCGAAGGCTGATATAGGAATTTTCATTGGTTATTCACCCACAAAGAAAGCTTACCGGATTTATAACCGTCGTCTTGGCAAGATTATAGAAACTTTGGATGTCGATTTTGATGAGCTGACAGCGATGGATTCTGAGCAACGCAGCTCTGAACCCGCAATTCATGAGATGGGAACCGGGATTATTAGTTCCGGATTAGTTCCCAACAATCCTACTTCTCTATCATTTACACCACCTACAAGGTCCGAGTGGGATGAGTTATTTCAACCTATGTTTGATGAATTCTTTGATCCCCCAAGTGATGATGTTCCAGCACCTGCAGTGATAGCTCCGATTCTCGAAGTTGTTGCTGAAGATAATGGAGCTCAATCCGATACATCCATAGTTACCATTGAACCGGATTTACCTTCCCCCAGTAATTCTCAAACCACACCTGAATCTTCACCCCACTCGTTCCTGATGATGTTGAAGAGGATCACTACGATCACGATTTGGAATATGCTCATTATCAAGAGCTTCCTTTCTTTTGTTCACATATCCTAACAACCCTAATGATGCATCAACTTCAGAGGAAGCTCCTACAACCGTTTACTCCAGACCACCACGGATTGAAAATCACAATACAAAATGTACAAAGGATCACCCAATCTGAAATATTATTGGCAACATCAAAAGACCAGTCTCTACACGCCATCAGTTACAAGAAAGTGCATTATATTGTTATTTTGATGCATTTCTCTCTGAGGTTGAACCTAAAACTTGGCAACAAGCCATGACACAATCTTCTTGGATTGAGGCTATGTAAGAGGAACTTAATGAATTTCAACGAATTGAAGTATGGGAATTAGTTCCTTTACCCGACAATGTCGACATTCTTACTTTATTGTGGGTATATAAGGTTAAACTCGATGAGATAGGTGGAGTAATAAAGAACAAGGCAAGATTGGTTGCTCGAGGTTACAAATAGGCTTTAGGCATTGATTTTGAAGAATCCTTTGCTCTTGTTTCCAGATTGGAGGCGGTTAGATTATTCCTTGCTTATGCTGCTCACATGAACATGATCGTCTACCAAATGGATGTAAAGACGACATTTCTCAATGGTGAATTAAGGGAAGATGTCTATGTAAGCCAGCCGAATGGATTTGTCAACTCGGAATATCCTAACCATATGTACAAGCTCAAGAAGGCTCTTCATGGGATAAAACAAGCTCCACGCGCGTGGTACGATCTTCTATCGTCTTATCTCATCTCAAAATGTTTCTCCAAAGGCAAAGTGGACCCGACATTGTTCATTCTCAAGGAGGACAACGACATAATACTGGTACAAATTTATGTTGATGATATAATATTTGTTGCCACTACTCAAAGATTATCTGACCATTTTGAGAAAATTATGTCCACACGCTTTAAGATGTCGATAATGGGAAAATTTTCATTTTTCTTGGGGTTACAAATTTCTCAAAATCCCAGAGGCATCTTCATTAATCAATCAAAACATGCTCTTAAATCTTTGAAGAAGTATCATTTTGAAAATGGTGAACCCGTGGATACTCCAATGGTGGATAGATCCAAGTTAGATGAAGATAGGGATGGGATTGCTGTCGATCCGAAACTTTATCGTGGAATGATCGGCACCCTTCTCTATCCGACTACTAGCAGGCCTGATTTGTAATTTTCTATATGCATGTGTGCCCGGTATTAGGCTCGGCCTACCGAAAAGCACTTACATGTTGTGAAACGGATCTTTCGGTACCTTAAAGGAACACTTAATCGTGGTCTATGATATCCGAAGGATTCGTCTATTGCACTAATCTCATATGCAGATGCGGATTATGTTGGGTGTCAAGATACTAGACGTAGCACTTATGGCAGTGTGCAACTTCTTAGAGATAGACTGATCAGTTGGGCATCCAAAAGACAGAAAAGCGTTGCAATATCAAGTACTGAAGCTGAATACATTGCCATGTCCGGGTGCTGTGCTCAAGTTCTTTGGATGAGATCATAGCTGACAAACTACGGTCTTGGATCCAGCAAAATTCCGATGTACTGTGACAACAAAAGCGCCATTTCCCTTTGCTGCAACTATGTTCAACACTTCCGGGCGAAGCATATTGACATACGCTACTAGTTTATCAAAGAGTAAGTGGAAAATGGAGTGATCGAGTTGTATTTTGTCAACACTGAGTATCAGCTGGCAGATATGTTCACAAAGGCCTTGGATCGAGGACGTATCGAGTTTTTGATCGACAAACTGGGCATGAAATCATTCTCAGTGGCGACTCTTTAGGAGTTGGCAGAAGAATATGCATAATAGTGGTGGTAAACTATTCTAGAGTATCCTTTTTGATCGTGATCATGTATATTATCGTATATATAAACCACCAAAAAGAAAAATACAAAAATATAAAACATACAAAAACCATAAAAAATATAAAATCAAGAAAATCCAAAAATATTTTTCTTTTCAAATCGGGCATGTCTTTTAGTATGGTAATATTTACGGCCTTAGAAATGTCGATTAAAATTGAAACGGCGCTATAAATAAAGTCCGTATAAAAGTTGTACATATTTTAAAACATGCCCATATGGCTTGTAGTTATTTCTGACTGCAACCCGCTTTTCGCATTAAAGTCACCTATTTCTTTTGAAAACGTTGGCTCACAACGGGAATTAATTTTCTTGGGCAAGGTTTACTTTAAAACCTTGTAAGGGATCAAGTTTACTTTATAACTTGGTCTAACACAAATAAGTGTATGTTTCAGTGCATTTATTTTGTTAAAATAAGAGAAATCTTATTGCCACCAGAATCGTTTCATAAAATCACTAAACGGAAAATGTCTTCATGGATATGTGTCTCTTTAAACAATGACTACAAATCTTTAAATAAAAAATGGGTCAGTGTTTAAGGGGGAGCAAATATCAAATCATTTTGGAATTGAATTGGTCTTCAAAAAGTATTTTCAGAAAAATGCAAAACGATAATCGTCATCTTTAAGTGCTATGTGTGCCTTGTGTGGAAATTGAATTGGCCTTAGGTTATATATCACATGCCTTAAGTCATAACGATAGAAATGTTGGTGGTGTGTCCGTGTTCATAAATTAACAAAATTTGGGGAAAGATGTGTTGTTAACTTGTTTTTTTACAAGTTTTAAACATACTTGCAAAAAGGGGGACCCAAATGTAAACTTTGCAAACTTGGTATTCGGATTGACCTTAGTCAAACACCCCCCACCCCCCTGTTTTCTCTTTATCGTAAAACACACACACCACAACTCCTTTGCCGCCATTGATAAAGATCCTCCAAGCTTCGACTCGTTGCCAATCTCTTTTATATCATTTAGGTTTACTCAAATACTTGTTGTTCTAGGATTATCAATTGCTAATTACTTCAAACGAATCCTAGTTCTCGGATTAATTCAGATTAGAGTTAAAGTTTTCATGTGTGTTTATAATTTGCAATTGATAGATGGGTTTCGTTTATTCGACCTAGATAAACGTAGGTTTTGAATGGCTAAGCTTAGATGTTCGTATCGAACCTGTAATCACGATTAACATCGTAGCATTGTAAAACCCGCCCAGATTGCGATGATCATTCCGATGGGTCATTCCGATGGGTTATTGTGATGGGTCATTCTGATGGCTCATTGCGATGGCTCATTGCGATGGCTCATTGCGATGGAACATTGCGATGGCACATTGCGAGAAAAAGTAGAGAGAATTTGGAAGGTTAAACACTATTAGAGAGAGAAAGTGATTAGTAACCAACACCCTCTTCCACACATGGAAGAGGGTATATATATGCCACGTTTAGTGGTCTTGTTCATGGGCCGGTTTTCCCGACTAACCTATTACAATACAAGACCTTTAACGACTAAGATGACCTATTACATTCTTGTTCGACTATATAAAATATAGGGCTAACAATCTCCCCCAATGTATTAGTCATCTTTAAAATGCATAAGATGATTGAGTGAATACATTCTTGTGGAGGTGATCTTCCTTCTTAGGTCTTGTATCTTGGTCTTGATCTTGTTTGCAACGACTTTGTTCCTTCATGCTTTTGTGATCTTTATCTTGAGCCTTTGTCTTTTGACTTTGAGTGCTTGAGATCTCCATCTTGTGCTCCTTGTGACTAAGATGACCTGTTCCATTCTTACATTCTTAGGTATCTTGATTATCGCCATCTTGTGCTCTTGTGACTTCTGAATCGACATCGGTTAGTACACAGCTACGCCACTGATAGGTGTGAAAACACCCATCTTTTCTACCACTTAATTACATTAAAACAGGACCTAAACGTATATTTTATGTCATAAATGGTGGAATTATGTGTGGTTTGTGTTTTTATTGTGTTTTAGGGTCAGAATGTGAAAAGGAAGGAAAACACGGTCTTTCATGGGCTTTTATCGAAGAAAAAGACGAAAGATGAAGTCGAAAGATCAAGAGTGGAAAAAGAACGGAAGTCCAAGACCAATTCTGAAGATTTATCGAAGAAAAAGTCAAAAGACGGAAGTTTACTAAAAAGCCGAAGAACTCAAGTCTAAATTATGAAGAAATTACAAGACGAGTTCAAAGAAATCCCGAGACGAAGTCTTAAAAGTCGAAGAATTTTAGAAGACTGAAAGACTGAAAGACTGAGGACCAAGAAAGAAAGAAAGAGGAAGCCACCAACCACTCCCCTCTCCTATAAATACCACCCTCACAACATGTGAGAGGGTTGGTTAGTTTTAGTTTTAGTTTTAGGATTAGATTAGGAGTAGGTAGTTTCTCTCTCTAAACTTATGCTTTTTCTCTCTAGATTGATTTGTGTTTAAGCTTTTGTTATTGAATCTTTACTTTTTAATTAAGCTTTTAATTCCTCATCTTCATCCTTTCTTGTTGATTTGTTCTTGATCTTTGTGTTCATGTTTTTTAGTTTTCTTATTTTCAATCAAGTGGGTTTTGGTTGATTTGGCTTTGTTTGTTAGTTTTGATTATTTGTTTTGATTGATTATTGTTAGTTGATGTTTATTGGTTGTTTAGATTTAATCTTTTGGTTTTTGATTAGATGTGATCAAATTCGTGTTCCATTTCATCTTTCTGTTCTTCATTTTCAAGTTACTGTTCTTGCCCAGAACTTTCCGAATGGTCTGTTCATTTAGTACTCTATTCGGAATATCAGGTTATTCCGAATAGGAGTCCTCTATTCGGAATATCTGATTATTCCGAATAGGATTCTCTATTCGGAATATCTGATTATTCCGAATAGGACTCTCAATTCGGAATATCTGATTATTCCGAATAGGACTCTCTATTCGGAATATCTGATTATTCCGAATAGGATTCTCTATTCAGAATATCTGATTATTCCGAATAGGATTCTCAGTTTTTGGTTTTCAACTTTATTTTTCCCCCCATTTTCTTTACTTGCACTTTTACTCGCTTTCCTTTCAATTTAAATTTTAATTTGAGTCATTTACTTTTATTGCCTTTAAATTCTCGTCATTCATTTCCCGTTAAGTTTTAATCTTTCATTATTGTTTCCTTACTTTATTTTTAATTGTTCCAAGTCTTTATTTTTAATTAGTTTTAGACAACGACACCCTTTTACTTGATTCACCAAGAACAACTGAGTCGCACAATTAACCAGAGATTAATTCGAGAAGATTCCGAGAAACGAACTTTCAAACGAGTAAAATATAAAGTATCAAATGGCGCCGCTGCCGGCTCTTTTCGTGAAGATCGAAGGTTTTTTGTGAGAGACGCGTTGGATTTTGCGATCCGTTCACTCGTGAACGTTATTTTTCGTGTCCAAAAATTTTCAAAAAATCTAAAAACATTTGAAAATTCATAAAAAGCATTTCTTTTTCAAAGTTTTGCACCAAAAATATTCTTCTTGCTTATCTATCTTTCTTTATGGATTTTTATGTCCATTGCGTCCGGTGTGGGAAACAATTATCTGGGAACAACTCTTGTCAATGGTGTACATGTGAGCGGTGCGGTAATGATATCGACAACACACAATTCCTATTCGGATTTTGTCCTTTGTGCAACTCGACTAATTCGTCCTTTTTGAACCCACCTCCTCCTGTTCCCCCGTGCATCTATTGTGGAAGCGATTCTCATTGGCATGTTTCGTGCCCGGTTCGATACCCGTATGGTCACGGGCAAGAACCGGGGTACAATTATGACAATGATAATAGCTATCCACAAGACGCACCTGATTTTTCTCCATACCCGGTTTGCAACAACTGTGAGGGCCCTCACGATACCTATTATTGTCAACCAATGAATTATTATGAGCAAAATCCGGGTCCTCAGTTTTCTTCACCTATGGATTATTATGAACTAAACCCGGTTTCTAATTCTTCTCAACCGATGAACAACTATGAGCCACAACCTTGCTATAATTCAAGTTTTCAACACTTTGAGCCCCCACATCACAACCTCACTCATCAATCCTCTCAGAGAATTCAACAACTCACTACTTTGAATGACGAAACACACTCCATTGTTTTGCAACTTCAAGAAGCCGTTGTTCTGCTTAAAGAAGTTAGGGACGAGGAGAAGCGACAGTAACAAGAGCAAGTTTCTAATCTTAGTGATTCTACCCCTCCTTTTGTGCGTCAATACCATTATGATGATGATGACGATGAGAATACTATTTCTTGGTATGATCTAGTTGCTCAATGTCCTAGTGCAATTGCACTTCCCTCTCTTAATTTCCCCAACGCCTCTAAGGATTGTGATACTTCGAGTGAGATTAGTGATTTCGGTCTTGATAAATTCTTTGATGAGGTTTGTGATGTTCTAACTTTTGAGGGGCTTACGGATGAGGTCGCTCTTAATGATGATGTTCCTTCCACCAACACTTTGGGAGATGATTCTTTGGCTTTCTCTAATCCTCTTTTCGATCAAGATGATGATTTTACTTCTAGTGATGACGAGTCACTATCCGATGAAGACGTTCTGCATGAAACTTTCACAATTTATTCGAACCCTTTATTTGATTTTGATGACGCCTACATATCTAGTGAGGTGAATCCGCTCTTTGACGAAGGGATTGAGGACATTGATAGTGCTGCTTATCTTGCTATTAATGAGCATACTTTGTTAGCCATACCTCCTTCTATCTCAGAGGTTGAAAGACGTGAATCTACTGAAAAAGGGACGCAGGTGGAAGGTAATCGTTCTCATACTTCTCATGATATATTGCCACCTCATCCTACCACGTGCACACCCAAGCGGGTGATGTATCACTTTTACTCTCCAAGTTTCATACCGGGAAATGAGGATGAGTGCTTTGACCCGGGAGGTGACAATGACTATTCTATAATTGATACCCTCACGGCTTTGCCGAGTGCTCAACATCCATTGTCTTTGGGGGATGACAATGTGCTTACTTTACCCACCCCACATCCCGTGGATCTTGAATTCACATACTTCTCGTATGTCGAAAGGGTTTTTCTCCCATTCAAGACTTATCCCCCCGCCTCTCCTTTGTTGATGTCAACCGGGAACGAGGACAAGGTCTTTGATCCCGGTATTACATTTGAGGCTCCCCCATGGACCATTTAATTCGGGGACGAGTCAGGCTCGTGACTCGGTTAACAAAAACAAGCGCTTTTTGGGAGGCAACCCAATTATATATGTATCTTTACCCATAAGTGTAGGGGGAGCCCCGTTGGTGTTTCTTCTTTTCTTTCTTATCAGTGTAGGGATTCGAGCTTCAAAGACACACTCTTGATGACTTTTGACGAACCGTGATTCCGTGTTCTCATCTTCCCGGTTCTATCCTAAACTCTTTTCGATTCACTATTTTATATTTCTCAATATTAAATAGGAATCTCTTTAGTTGTCTCTTCCTTAGCAAGATTTAAACAAAGTGCACAATGTCCTAAGTGTAGGGGAGTTTACTCCCACATGCTTAAACATTAAGGACAATGTTTATATTAAGTGTAGGGGGACTTCTATCGAAGTTAAGTGGCCTTTTCCTTGTATTTGTCCTCATTTTAACCGGAAAATCAGTTTTTCGACATTTTTCAAATTTTTTAATCTATTTTGGCCTAGTTGTAGTTCCCTTTATTTTTGCTATTTTTCTCTTATTTTAATAAAATGGTTTTAACAAGTTTAGTTATCTTAGATATATTAGGCCCGTTGTGAATATTTTGACTCAACCCGAGTTTACTTATCCAAGTTCACTCTAGCTAGTATCCTTAACCGTGTAGACCTTAATTGGTTTATTGGGCTAAGCATCCACGAGTCTCATTCCTTGAGATTTTAAATTGTGGAGAACGAGAAATGATAGAGTTGGTTACAAGTTTGGTATTATTTCATTAACTTATGTAATTCAATTACGATCTTTTTCTCCCATCACTTGCTAATAAATTATCTGCAATAAGTAAGGTCGTACGATTTGAAAAGTTACTTAGCTTCTAGCCCAAGATCGTTTAAAAGTTGCTCGGTAATGATAAGAGTTCATAGCCAAGGCATAACTTATGAAGCGGGACGCGAAGATTGGCGAGTCTGAAAAGGCCCTAACAAGGCATGTGGATTCCATTTTATTGCTGAAGATCCAAAGTGATGTGAAAAGCATTATTCCCAAAATCAATATGAAGGATCAAGACTCACGACGAAAAGCAATCAACTCCCATAAAGATCATGGAGAAGTCTATCCGAAAAGACCCTAACAAGGTATGAGGATGAATAGATCCAAGTCCGAAAAGGAGGCGGATCGTTGTATCTCAAAATCCCAATTAGAGATTGAAGAATAATCATGAAGTCGTGGTCAACAAAGCTGGAGTACTCCTCAAAAGTCTCCAAGTGAAGAAACTCTATAACGAAGAAAAGACCATTATCTCAAAAACTTCTCTCGAAGATATGAAGTATGAAGTACATGCCAAATATCGGCCCGAGAAAGGTCTCAAATCGTGAACCAAGTTATGCCAAGATATGAACTTTTTGATATCCCGAGAAGCAGTTTTAAGAGATTTTGTCCTTTAGCTAACTATTGATCAAATCGTGCTACTTTGCTTTTAGCCTAAATAAATTATCGAAATAAGTCAACAATGCATCCTCGTGATCATTCAAGACATCAATAAAATATAAGAGATACTCGTAGGAATAAGGGAGTTTAAGTGATTAATTGAACCACATGAGTAAATGTTTGTTATGCTAACTTGTACTAACAATGATCTTGTTTTTAAGCTTGGCATGGGGAACGTGAAACTTGAGGGTGACGAACATTCATGACACACAAGCCCTAATGTAAGTCTTAGATTTCTTTTCAAAATTCTTCCTTGTTGCATCTTGTTATTTTCTATCTTTTTGATTTTCCTTAGTTGTTTAATAAAGGCCAAGGTAGGTTGATTATGATGGAAAGTGTAAACCTTGCTTTACTGCTAAGCATTGCAATGGTTAAGTGTAGGGGATTTGATAGGTGTGAAAACACCCATCTTTTCTACCACTTAATTACATTAAAACAGGACCTAAACGTATATTTTATGTCATAAATGGCGGAATTATGTGTGGTTTGTGTTTTTATTGTGTTTTAGGGTCAGAATGTGAAAAGGAAGGAAAACACGGTCTTTCACGGGCTTTTATCGAAGAAAAAGACGAAAGATGAAGTCGAAAGATCAAGAGTGGAAAAAGAACGGAAGTCCAAGACCAATTCTGAAGATTTATCGAAGAAAAAGTCAAAAGACGAAAGTTTACTAAAAAGCCGAAGAACTCAAGTCTAAATTATGAAGAAATTACAAGACGAGTTCAAAGAAATCCCGAGACGAAGTCTTAAAAGTCGAAGAATTTAAGAAGACTGAAAGACTGAGGACCAAGAAAGAAAGAAAGAGGAAGCCACCAACCACTCCTCTCTCCTATAAATACCACCCTCACAACATGTGAGAGGGTTGGTTAGTTTTAGTTTTAGTTTTAGGATTAGATTAGGAGTAGGTAGTTTCTCTCTCTAAACTTATGCTTTCTCTCTCTAGATTGATTTGTGTTTAAGCTTTTGTTATTGAATCTTTACTTTTTAATTAAGCTTTTAATTCCTCATCTTCATCCTTTCTTGTTGATTTGTTCTTGATCTTTGTGTTCATGTTTTTTAGTTTTCTTATTTTCAATCAAGTGGGTTTTGATTGATTTGGCTTTGTTTGTTAGTTTTGATGATTTGTTTTGATTGATTATTGTTAGTTGATGTTTATTGGTTGTTTAGATTTAATCTTTTGGTTTGTTTTGATTAGATGTGATCAAATTCGTGTTCCATTTCATCTTTCTGTTCTTCATTTTCAAGTTACTGTTCTTGCCCAGAACTTTCCGAATGGTCTGTTCATTTAGTACTCTATTCGGAATATCAGGTTATTCCGAATAGGAGTCCTCTATTCGGAATATCTGATTATTCCGAATAGGATTCTCTATTCGGAATATCTGATTATTCCGAATAGGACTCTCTATTCGGAATATCTGATTATTCCGAATAGGACTCTCTATTCGGAATATCTGATTATTCCGAATAGGATTCTCTATTCGGAATATCTGATTATTCCGAATAGGATTCTCAGTTTTTGGTTTTCAACTTTATTTTTCCCCCCATTTTTTTTACTTGCACTTTTACTCGCTTTCCTTTCAATTTAAATTTTAATTTGAGTTATTTACTTTTATTGCCTTTAAATTCTCGTCATTCATTTCCCGTTAAGTTTTAATCTTTCATTATTGTTTCCTTACTTTATTTTTAATTGTTCCAAGTCTTTATTTTTAATTAGTTTTAGACAACGACACCCTTTTACTTGATTCACCAAGAACAACTGAGTCGCACAATTAACCAGAGATCAATTCGAGAAGATTCCGAGAAACGAACTTTCAAACGAGTAAAATATAAAGTATCAGCCACCTTCTTGATATGCAGCAACATATATAGACACGGATAAAATGGCTTTGAACATTTCATCCTAACTCGGTGGCGTTTTACCTCCGGTCGGTGAAGACCGTTAGACGGTATCAGATACCGTACCTGTGATCGGGTAGATTCGATTAAGAACCTCCTTGACAGGGTTTCCCGGCGGTAGTAGCCAGTTCTCTTTACTCGACCGTCTCAAAGCAGACTACGAATGTAAAGAGTGAATCATAAGGATAAATTATCCGTCTGATTAGAGTCGTCAATTCAGAATTCCTGGAACAAGTTTGATTCTATAAGAATCGTACCATTGTTGCTTTCCAGTTTGTCACAAGTTTTATTCATAGAGAATCTTGCGAGTTACCTATCGCAGTGATGTTTGATGTTGACACTGGAAGGATTTCCATTCGTCACTGTGAACACTAATGAGTGTCACTCTGAATGTTCTGGCAAGATCACATGGATTTTGCGAAGAAACCTGGAATCAAGTTTGAATCAATTAAGAATCGAAACTTAGTTGCTTTCCAGTTCTCATAAGTTTGATTCATGTAGAATCGCACAAGTTACCTACCATGAGCTTGTTTAATGCTGGCTCAAGCAGGATTTCCATCTTCATTGTGAATCGTATCACTCAGATGTTCTGGCAATATCACAAGGATAATGCATAGGACTCGATTGTGTCCTAATGAGATGATAGATTGATCTCTTTTGGCTCTAGACTCAATAAGTGCATTTTGGTAATCGGAGGCTGGAGCAGACAGCCGCCTTTTCAATATTGACTAACTTGGAGTGAGAAAGTCAATAGATACGTGTTGATCTCCGTGACAATGAGACAAGTTTCTTTTGAGAGAAACTCGAATGGCTGGGAAAGGGTTGTGCATCGCATCACTGGGTCAATGACACTAGTCTTCAAAAGATGTGTTAACCCAGTTTCTTCCTAATGGTTGCTAAGAATATTCAACTCCTTCAATGCTTACCAATACGTCATCACTAGCACCTTGTTGTGATTGTTCCAGTGCTAACTTAAGTAATTGGTCTGCATTCAGCTTCATTTAACTCCATCTTTCCTAAGGACAACTATTTCTAGCTATGGAATGTCCTTGGGTAGATTCCTCTGGTTCTGGTCGGATCATAGGACTTAGTTTCCTATCCTAAACCACCTTTTGACTCCATGTTCCGTCGTGGATAGTAGGTTGTTTTGGGTATAGATCGTAACCATAAACCATTGAAAACCATTCAAAGTGTTTGATAAAAATCAAAACTTTTAACACATGAAAGTTTTACATTTCCGAAAAGCTCCCCCTACACACATGCATCGATATACGAAATAGTTTGGCATGTGAAGGAAAGAGTTGCACTTGAGTCTTTAAGATCACTTGTTGCGATATATTACATTTTAATCACATTTTCTCCCCCTATCTCTAATATAAAAATATAATATTAGAGATACCAATTGATTAAAATATGACAATTTCTGAAATCGTTGGGAGAGAAACATGTGTGCACGCATGAATCATGGAACTTTTTCAGTCGGGTCGCTCCCCCTCAACAATATATGTGTGTTTTGAGACAAAATTTAACAAAATTTTAGAAAAACGAAACCACAAAATATGTTGAGGTACGAAGTTGAGATGCCTTGTCCGATATAATTTATTACTTATGATAGTTTTAAACCATTTGCGGAATGTGTTGGATACATAAAATATGACAATTTCTTAGATGTACCCAACAACATTAAAGGCTTGATTTTAAAACGCTCCCCCTAAAAAATTGATCAAAATAACATATGACAACTTTGAGATATAAAAACATTTGACAATTTTGTGTTCAACGGTTTTAAAATAAAAATGATAGAAGACTTCTCTTCTATTGCTTAGGGAAAGCGCATTGAAACGTACACTTCCCTTTCGGGTCCAATTTTCATGAGCTCAAAACGTTGATTGTTTTGTGACTAGCTTATGACCGAGAAAAATAAATTTCCCGTTGTGGAGGATAAGTTATCATCCGTGATAAACTTTCCTTATTTGAGGTCCGAGTCCTAAGCTGTGATGCGCTTAGAAGTCATTATGAGAGAATATCAAGCAGCTTCATTTGCCAAAACCTCCAAGTCTTCTGGAGTCATATACTTCATACCAAGACGGCCAACGAGATACTGAAACCTATTTTGGGATAGGGCTTTAGTAAACAAGTCTGCTATCTGGTACTCAGTTCTGACAAAGTATAATTCCACGATACCACGTTCCACTTGTTCCTTGATGAAGTGATATCTAACTACGATGTGCTTGGTACGGGAGTGTTGAACCGGATTGCAAGAGATGGCAATGGCCGACTTTGAGTCACAATACATAGGTATTTTATCAAAGTGGAAGCCATAATCCATGAGTTGAGTTCTCATCCAGAGGACTTGAGCACAACAAGCGGATAGAGCCACATATCCTGCTTCAGCTGATGAAAGCGAAGTGTAATCCTGCTTCTTTGACGACCAGCTCACAAGCTTGTCTTCCTCTAGAAATTGTACTCTACTAGAAGTGCTTTTTCGACTATCAAGGCAACCTGCGTGATCAGAATCTGAAAAAGGTGTTAGATGAAAACCGGTTCCCTTCGGATACCAGAGTCCCATGTGAATGGTATTCTTAAGGTACCGAAAGATCTGTTTAACCTCTTTGAAGTGCTTTTGAGTAGGTCTGGCTTGATATTGTACACAATAGCATGTGGCATGATGAATATCAGGCCTGCTGGCTGTGAGGTACATAAGTGACCCGATCATACTGCGATATCGCGTTTGATCTACGGGATATGAGTACAAGTCAGCGTCTAGGGATTTGGTCGACAATGGTGTACCAACGCGAGCACATGAGGTCATACCATGCTTTTTAAGTATCTCTTAAGCATACTTAGCTTGGTTTATGAAGATACCACGTGGGGATTGATGAATCTAGAGGCCTAAAAAGAATTTTAGCTCCCCCATCATTGACATTTCAAATCTGCTGTGCATTAATTTTTCAAAACGTTTTGAAAGTTTTGGGTTCGTAGAACAAAAAATAATGTCATCAACATAAACTTGCACCAGCAGTATGTCATCCCCATATTTATTAATAAAGAGAGTAGGATCAATAGAACCTTTGGAGAATCCTTTGGAAACCAAGAAGTTGGATAGTTCTTCGTACCATGCCCTTGGAGCTTGTTTAAGTCCATATACAGCCTTCTTGAGACGATAGACTTTGTCAGGATGATGAGGATCGATGAATCCTTCCGGCTGATTCACATACACTTCTTCCTTCAAATGACCATTGAGAAAAGCAGTTTTAACGTCCATCTGAAAAACCGTGAAGCCCTTATGTGCAGCATAAGCAAGGAATATCCTGACAGCTTCCAAACGAGCAACTGGAGCGAATGCTTCATCGTAGTTTATGCCTTCTTGTTGACGGTATCCCGTAACCACAAGACGAGATTTTTTTTGATGATGATTTGTTCTTCATCTAGTTTGTTTTTCTAGATCCATTTGAAATCTAAAATTGACATTCCATAGGGTCTGTCAACAAGTTTCCAAACATTTAGTCGTTCAAACTGATGAATTTTGTCTTGCATTGATTCAATCCACGCATGATCAGTCATGGCTTTCTTGATGTTTGTAGGTACAGTTGAACTCACGGTGAGTGCATACATACACACATCGCCATCAGTGTTGAGTTGTTTGCGTGTTCGAACCAGTTGTGAAGGATTTCCAATTACTTGCTCCAATGGATGATCACGAGTCCAATGGTGAGTGGATGGATATCGTTGGTAGAATGTATGCATGTTGGACGGATCAACATGTTGAGTAGAAGACTCCCCGACTTCGTGTACCGGTGTACCGAACGTGTTGATAAATTCTTCTTCGTCAGGTTGTGCATCGACTGCTTGATTGTTGTTGATGTTGGTTGTATGACAGTTTCTTGAGTTTGTTGAGTATCTAATAGAATTGTCTCTTGAGCAACGGTTGCTGAATTAGATGCAGTTGTGTCTTGTTGATTTGGTTCGGGTACATCAGCAGTATTGACATCGGAAGGCTTTGACACAACTTGATTGTTTCCATAGTAATATTCTTCAAACATTGGATCATATAAATCAACCAACTCATTCATTTGTGTTATATCCGTCGAGTCTGCTGTAGGAGTACTTTCTTGACATTCTTGCACGGGACGTACATTGTTTTGTGTAGGTGCCATTGCTGGACAATGAGGTGCGGGACTTGAGCTGTTGTGTTCAAGTACCATATGTGGCAATTCGTCAAAGTTCACATGAATTGTTTCTACAATAATCTTTGTTCTCTTGATGTAAACTCGATATCCTTTCGACAATGTAGCATACCCCACAAAAATACATGCATCACCTTTTTCTTTCATCTTGTCGAGATTCTGACCGTCTTCAAGAATGTAGCATAAAGATCCAAATACGTGAAAGAATTTAACCGTAGGTTTCCTGCCATTGATGATGTGGTAAGGTGTCTTTTCATGTCTAGGGATGACGAGAGAACGATTCTGAGTATAACATGCGGTTGCAATAGCTTCAGCCCAAAAGAATAGTGGTAATTTTGAAGCAGAAAGCATTGTTCGAGCTGCCTCTACCAAAGTGCGGTTCCGTCTTTCGACAACGTCGTTTTGTTCAGGAGTTCGAGCAATAGACGTCTGATGTTCGATGCCTTCTTCTTGAAAGTAAGATTGCAAATTCTTGTTCAAAAATTTAGTACCCCTACCCGTTCTTACGGTTAAGACTTGAGCTTGAAGATTGCGTTGTATCATCTTGAGAAAGTTTTTAAGAACCTCTGGTGTTTCATCTTTGGACCTTAAGAATAAAGTCCATGTGTATCTAGAGTAATCATCAACAATTACGAGAATATACTTTTTCCCATTAATACTCTCTACACGCATGTGACCACATAAATCCATGTGTAGAAGTTCCAATCGTCCTTTTGAGCATGGGGTAGTCATTGTTTTGAAAGACTTCCATTTTGCTTTCCCCAACTCACAAGAAGAACAAAGATGGTCTTTGACGAATTTTAACTTAGGAAGACCGGTCACAATATCATTCTTCGAAAGCAAGTTGATGGTGTCAAAGTTGAGATGTGACAATCATTGATGCCATAACCATGCTTGAGAGGGTGTAGCTTTCGCCATTAAGCAAATTGGATTTGTTGAAGATGTATCTTGAAGAGTTACTGTGTAGAGATCAGAACCACGAGAACCTGTAAGAAGGTCATTCCCATCGTAGTCTCTAACATAGCAAGTAGTTTTCCGAAAAGCCACTTCCAAATTCGCATCACAAAATTGACCAACCGAGAATAAATTATGATTCAGTCCTTCGACGTAATAAACCCGTTTTATAGTGATATTCCCTTGAACCAAGTCTCCATATCCGAGTATCGGTGCAAACTGATCATTTCCAAACCGTACCGTACCCAGAAACTTCTCCATGAAGTTAATTAGAAGCTTGAGATTGCCCGTCATGTGCTTTGTGCACCGAGAGTCCATTATGAAGAGAATGATCTCGACGAGTTGCATAAGCATTAGGAGACAATGTAGAGTTTGACAAATGGGAGCCCTTGATAGAAGTGGGTTCCAAAATATTAGTAGACATAGATTCTAAAGGTAAACTAACATTCATAGACCCAATTAGAATAGTGGTTGTCTTAGGTACCCATTTGTATCCAGGTAGTGTAAATCTTGAGTACCCCTGTTTACATGTCCTACTCATGTTCTCATAAAGCTTCTTTAACATGTTTTGTTTACGCAAAGTAGTGGATTCTAACGTACTTAGTTTCTTAAGTGGTTGAGCAGTGGATTGGTTCAAAGTTCTTGTGGGTTTTCTAGTACTAGTGGGCACAAGAATAGGCTTTCTAGTTCTAGCATTCACGCCATTATGATTAAAAGCACATGCATCATGATTGAAAGTACGAACACATTTTCCACATTTAACACAAACAAATTCAACATTCGAAGTCTTAACATTCAAACTGTCATTACATGCAGTTACATACGTTTTATTCTTAGAAAACTTATAATTCCTACGGTGATCTTCTACTTCCTTCTTCTTCCCTTGACTATTGTTAGGCATGACTCTATCTTTAATTCTAGTGCTCTTAAGCCGTGGTCCGCTAACGATAGTAGTGGGAGTTACTCCTATAGAAGAAGATGCTGCCATTTCATGACATTTTTGATGATTATGAGATTGATCATCACTTTGTGAAGCAAGTTCAAGGGTGTGAAAACTTTTCTCAAGATTAAAAAATCTTTTCTCAAGTTCTTTGTATGACTCAATCTTTTGTGAAAGCTCAACCTCAAGATTTTGGCATTTATCAACAACTATAACGTTCAGATGGTCTATACAATAATATTCTCGCGAAAGTCGATCAATTTCGTTATAAAGATGGGCTTCTTGTGTCTTTAATTCAGTTTGAATAAAATCAAATTCATCTTCAAGAGATTTGACATATCTTAAATCAGTTGTCATTTCCTTAGTGAGAGCATTATAAAACATTTCCACAGTGTTTGAAAGATCATCGATGGTTGGGACAATACATTGTTGAATGACGACTTCTACTTGTGGGTGAGGTTTAATATTCCAAACAGTATCTTTAGAAACTTTTTCATAATCGACAATACCTTTGTATAAATTTAGAACCCCTTGTTTTATAAACTCAAATTGCTGAACACTTTTACATTTTTCATCCCATTTACGTTTTTCATCCAAAATTTGCTTTTCAAACAAAAATGACTGTTTTTTAAGACCCCTTTTTGAAGAACTTTTCGTTTCCGTGTGATTATACGTTGGTGGAATATTTGGAAAATACTCTTGTTCAATTGAAAGCTCTCTTTGAAGGACAAAGTTAATGACATGTTTCTCGTTCCATGCGGTATAATCATAGGGTGTGATAAAATCATGTAGGTTGGATTGACGTTCAGCGTCACGGTGAATGATTTCTTCGGAGTCAGGGGAAAGCATAAGGGCAAGATTATCATTATAGCAACCGATATCATAAAGACCAGGCTTGATTGTTTGAACGTTCTTGAGATAGTCAGGCTTAACAAAACTCGTTTTCATGTTTCTATTGAGCATATTCATAGTTTGAATAGACTGACCCGTTTTGTAAACAATGTTGTTTAACGTGTCGACTCTCTTTTCCAAAGCAAGAATTTTTTTAATATCCTTTTATTCACGAGTTTTATAAAGCTCAGTTTGTTCTTTGTTAACCGACTCTAATTCAGTAATCTGAAGTTTATGTAGTAGCAGTTGTTCTTCAAGTTCCGATATCTTTTGTTTTGACATATGAATTTCGTGCGTTACTTCAGAAAAATATTGTTCGTTGAGCACCTTACGTTCATATACCAAACCATTAGCTATTTCAACTCGGCGATCAGCTTCTTTTACATAATCACACTCTTTAAGCCTGTCTATCTCCTCGGTTAAGGAGGTGTTTGCTTGCTTCAAACGTTTATTAGCCTCTTTGTTTTCCTCAGTTTCATGTTTTAAAGAATCAATTATAGACGCAAGCAAATCACGGTCCTCATCCGAGTCAGTATCCTAAGCAACATTATCGTCATCATTACACATATGTTGTTAATCCGTAGAGATATTGCTATCCTCCGTGTCCATTACATATGTGTCATTGATGCTTTCGAGTTGCTCAGGATGTCGTCGTTCATTAGCAAACACATTATAGTTATCATATATTGGTACCTTTTCAATTGGCTCAGTATCAAAGATAGGTCCAGAAGTATCAGCAGTCTCTGGAAGCACTTCTTGAATCTTTGCCATGTACACATAATGTGCCTCTAGCTCTTGATCATCGGCTTCATCATCAGTGACATAACGCCAATCAACTTCATCTGCTATGAGTGGAATTCATGCTTCTTCTTTCTTACACAGCAACATCTTTTCCTTGTGATATCCCGAATCCTCAACCCGTTTTGGCTTCTTGCATTCCCTAGCCATGTGGCCAAATCCCTTGCAATTGAAGCATTGAATCCCAGTCTTCTGCACAACCGGAGTGCCTACAGTATCTCTAGCCCCAACTTGATTCGACATCCTCTGATTATCATACCTAGGTGCATGATCAACTTCCTTATATCGAGCATTGGATGATGATCTGAGGTTGTTGTTGGTAGGTTTGTAGATCTTCTTATAAGTTGTGGTGAGTAAAGACATGAGTTCTTCAATCTTCTTGTCCCTTGAAGTTTGTTCATCATCACTGTCTACATCTGACTCTGTGTCATACTTTGGAGGTGGAGTTGGGACAATTGCTTTTGCCTTTTTAGCAGTAGCTGGAGGTTTGGTGGATGAACTTGATGACTTTGAGGAATGAGTATGTGGTTGTGGACGGTGTACGGGTTTTGTTGAAGTAGCAGCCACAAAAGCAATAGAGTTAGCAGACCGTCCTGCCTTTTCAGCCCTTAGTTCATTCACTTCATTCTGATGTTGTTTCAGGATATCATAAAGTTTGTGATAGGAGATGGTCTTGATATCTTCCCTTTGTTTAACCAAAGTCACAAACCTTTGCCATTCCGGTTTGAGTTGAAGTAGCAACTGAACATTGGCATGTGATTGGAGATGGTGCACTGATTTCTAACAAGCTCATTCATCATTTTGTAGAATCTTGAGTAATATGAGTCAATGGATTCACCATCTTCGGATGTGAATTTTCCAAACTCCCAAAGTAAGTTAGTCTCGAGATCTTGAACGTTGATTGACTCACCTTGATTCAATCGATGAATTGCATTCCACATTTCCATAGCATTAGGACATGCGTCAACCGTGGAATAGATATCGTTATCAATCCCAGTGAGTATGTAGTTCACAGCATAAGCTTCAGCCTGAAGGAGTTTCTTTTTCTCAGCAGGAAAAGTATCGAAATTCTCCATGACTCGTGTAGTTGATGAAGTACCATCCTCTGCTTGTGTGGTAATGGGTATGAATTCAAAAACTGGAGGTGGATTCTCAAGGCAGTGACGAAGAGCAGTTCGGTTCTCTTTCCCATCGAGAAATCTGAGAAAGCGAGATCTCCATTGAACATAACAACCGGCAGTGAGCACAGGTGGATTCCCATTGCCACCTTGTTCCAAACGAATTTGATTTGCAGTGACATTGTTGATGTTGTTATTAGACATTATCGATGATTGTGAATGGATTATAATCTTAGTGGATGAGTTTTGATTAGGTGTGGTTGATGTTGTTGAGAAAAGATGTTAAAATCCCCTAAGAATTGTCTCTTCAGAAACCAAAAATTCCAAGGCCAAAAACACTCGAAAAATTTCACTTTTTCGGAAAAATTTGCTATTTTCGGATAACAGAGTATTTTTCGGAAAATTTGAACTTCTTCGGAATAATTGAGATCTTCAGATAAATGTAATGTTTTCGGAGAAATGAGGTTTTACGGGAAAATTGCACTTCTTCGGAATGTGTGACAATCTTCGGAATATATGACAATCTTCGGAATATTGACAATCTTCGGAATAATGAGCAGTTTTCGGAATAGTGACAATTTTCGGAATATATGACAATCTTCGGAATGTTGACAATCTTCGGAATATTGACAATCTTCGGAATAAGTGACAATTTTCGGATAAATACCTTTTTCGGAATAACTATGTTTTTCGGAAAAACTGGATTCTTCGGATAAATGATGAATCTTCAGAATAAGTGGTGTTTTTCGGAATAATAACCCTTCTTCGGAATTAATTGGCTTTTTCGGATAAGATCACTGTTTTCGGATAAATCACTTTTTCGGAATAAGTTTTTTTTTGAACAATTTCGGAATAAGTGAAATCTTCGGAAAACACCACTATTTCGGAAAAACAGTATGATTTCGGATAAAAGTATTTCGGATAAAGGTTGATTCTTCGGAGGAAATTTTCGGAATAAACACCACTTTTCGGAATACTGAAACCCTTTTCCAAAAATTTTCTTCGGAAAAACTTATGATTTTCGGAATAATGAAACCCTTTTCCGAAAATCCAACTGTTGATCGAGAAACCACTTTTCTCGGAGCAAACTTGTAAAAACCGTAACTTTTTGCCAAAAATTGATCCAAATACCCAAAATTGCCAAAATAACAATACCAAATCTCTACCACAACTATGTATATGATTTGTATAAAAAATAAACCATAAAAAACACAAAAAAAAATTGGATCAAGGATTATGGATCAAATACCTCACAAAATCAATAAGAACGCAACCACGAATCTTCAATCACCTATCCACTATAGGCTCTTGATACCAAATGTTAATCCCATTCTAATCCATAACACACAATGTTAATCATATTAAGAGAGAGAAAGAGAAGTTAGTGAGAGAAAGTAGAGAGAATTTGGAAGGTTAAACACTATTACAGAGAGAAAGTGATTAGTAACTAACACCCTCTTCCACACATGGAAGAGGGTATATATATGCCACGTTTAGTGGGCTTGTTCATGGGCCGGGCTTGGCTTTGCTTGGGCTTACGCCCCTAACTTATACAATATTAGCTTATATTCCAAGCCCGGTTTTCCCGACTAACCTATTACAATACAAGACCTTTAACGACTAAGATGACCTATTACATTCTTGTTCGACTATATAAAATATAGGGCTAACACATTGCGATGGCACATTGCGATGGCATTGCGATCACACATCATTGCGATAACATTGCGTTGGGTCATTCTGATGGTACATTCCGATGGAACATTCCGATGGAACATTGCGATGTCACTAGTGACATTGCGATGGGTCATATATTGCAATGGCTTTCTTCACATTCCGATGGACTTTGATATTGCGATGGAAACATAAGACAACATTGCGATACATAGACTTATACACATTGCGACTTGTGGAACTAAAATGAACATTGCTAGATTAAGAGTTGTGAAACATAAAAAATTCTAAGTGTAGTTTCTTCTCAATGTGTTACGATAACAAATACAGAGCTAATGCATTCGACTTAAATCACAATCCGCGTTTTTAGGCATTAAGAAAAATAGGGCCATTAAAACAAAACCAAGCTCTATTGGATATAATTAATTTTTTCTCATAAGAATACTTGAAAGCTTTCTTATTACAAAAATTCATCTTATTTAACAAGTTGATATTTCTATAAACAAAAGAGATAAAATTACTTACTCCATGTCTTGTGTTTTGCATTCAGGCCATGGAAGATACAACATCATCTTTGTCTAACCCTGCGTTCAAGCCTACTGAGATTTGGGTTGAGGTTATCCCAACACCTACTAAGGTTGAGGTTTTGCCAACACCTACTGAGGTTGAGGTGTTTCCAACACCTACTGAGGTTGAGGTTTTGCCAACACCTACTGAGGTTTTGGTAGAAGTTATACCAAGACCTACTGAGGTGGTGGTTGAATTTCCTCGTCATTTTTCCACTAGTTCTCCCACAGAAGTAGTGGTAATGACAACCAGGAAACCTAAATCCTCAAGGAACTAAATCTAGGTCGTTATGTCATTAGAATAAAATGTCTGTGGTATATTTTCATGTATTTAGGTGTTAATCTGAATGTATGATTGTATTTCATATGAACTATGTCTGTATTATGTTATATAATAATATATGGTGACATTTGTTGTGTTACACTCATCGTGCTACGGGATTTACATGGATTATGAGATATGTATGTGAGTATATATCAATTGCGTCTGTGCTATCTAAGCAGGAAAATGTCAATCACCGAAGAGCAACAACTACAACTTGATCTTGCACTTGTTCCACTCAGTGCCAGGCTACCACCTGCAGAGAACAATTCTCGTTTGAATGACGACTTTGATCCAACTTTGGCAGCTTTCAAAGTCACAATGGATATCCTGGACATGTCACCGATAAAGGATGCCTTATGAGCTACCGCATCAGTTCCTGAAGTCTATATGCACGAGTTTTGGCAAACAACTTCAATCTCACAGGGAAAACAATTATTAAAGAAGATTATCACCTTCATGCTCAACAAGACGAAAATGATGCTTGACTTGAGTCAATTTAGGCAATTATTCAAGTTCCCGAGGTTAGCAAAAGGAGAACAGTATGTGCCTAACCCAGAGACAAATGAAATGCTTAGAGTAATTCGAGCTCTGAACTATGAGGGCGAAATTCTTAATCTATCTTAGTTTACCACGTCAGACATCGAGCAACCATGGAAAGTAATTGTCACTATCATCATCAAGTGACTCACTTCAAAGGCTCGTGGATCAGACACAAAGAGATCCCCTCAGGCTCATATATTTTGGGGACTCTACACTAGAGCTAAAGTGGATTACGCACTACTACTTTGGGAGGAATTTTGCTATCAATTCACTAGCACCAAGAATAAGTCCTTGCATCTTCCATTTCCACGATTCACATATCTCATAATCAATCATTTCATGAAGAGTGACCCAGCCATTGATACTCGTGGGAATTTTTTCTACCATACCCAAGATAGACACAATGTTATGGACCAAATGAATGCTGATAATCAATCTACAAAGTACTCACTACGTCCAGCTCTCGTGCCCGATGTAATGATCAATGAAGGGATCAAGGAGAGTGAACCAAACAAACAGATGCTCAGGGACATTGAAGCACAGATGAAACGAGAAAATAAAACCGCTTCTGATCAGCAAACAGGTAAACGGAAGAAAAGGACAGCCAAGCGCCAAAAGACTTCTTCATCCAAGGATAAAGGCAAAGGGAAAGAGAAACTCTATGATGAATATGACGAAGAAGAAGATGAGATGATCAGAACTGATGACGAAGAGCAAGAGATTAGACAAAGGGAAAAGAGGCCAAAGAAAGCCAAAGGTAAAGAAAAACATGTTGATGAAGTTGAACCAGTTCAAGAAACTATCTCTCAAGACAAACAGTTGCGTCTCACCCTTAGGCGGAGCAGAGAGGAGGCTTTCGCGAAATCCAAGGGTTCAAGTTCCACACCAGCTGATGACTTAGATGAATTGCAACCCTGATGAGGACACTCACCTTTATGAAGACCCTCGTGATTAACAAGTAGGCACATTCAACTTTGAAACTCTTGAGCATAATGCGGAGGGTGGTAGTAGTGACAACACAAACATAGAAGCACTGTACCACGATGTCAATATTATCACATCATTACCAGCAACAACTTGCACATTGACTTCAGAGGATGCTCATATGAATCTCACTCCAGAAACTCAAATCCAAAGTAAGTCTACTTCTGGTTCTGACGATGTAATGAGATATCTTAATCCTGAAGGGAAGGCGTTGAAGTAACAAATACCGATCCCTCGACGAATGAGAATAAGGTGGACATTCCCATCACTTCAACTACAACAAGCACTGTCGTGACAACCGTTCCCCCGATCGAACCAACAATCAAACAACCAGTATCAACCCCCGCACCACAACTTGTAGCATCCACACTCCGTCTAACACTCGTGGTTACACCTCCACCTTCTACAGAACAACTAGTATCATCCACCTCCCAAACGATCACTTCAATACCTCCATCAACATTCGAACAACCTGTACCATCTACTTCCTATCTTACTGTCAATGATGAAGTCATTCAGAACCTTTAAAAGTAATTGGAGGCTCAGGCAAAACAGATTGAAAAGCTGAATGGAAGGATCACTAAGCCTGATACAAAAGCCTTCAAAGAGCATAAACGTGATGAGTCTAAACTCCAGGAGATATACGGCAGCGTCAAAGACCTTGAAAGACAACATAAAGAGTTTCGTGAAGAAAAGGAAGAACGTGACAAAGAAAATGCTGCCTTTATTGGGTCCATTAATGATACTATGACCAACATCATTCAACGTGAAGTGAAGTCATATGTCGATCAAGCGCTACCAACTCTATTCAGCACATGTTTATCTGATCTTCAATTGATGCAATTGTTGCAAACCCGACTGAACAATATCGGGTTTGATAAAACGAAGACAAAAAGAAAACTTCTGCAATATCTTAACAAGGCTATCATTGAAGACACACCTGAAGATGAACCTGAAGACTCTGAACAGCCTGAAAATAAGGATGAGGAAGTCAATGATGAAGATAAGGAAGAAGACGAAAAGGAGGAAGAGGATGAAGAGGAGGAAAATACTGATACCAATAAGGAAGAGGATGTTAGCCTTAAAATGTGTGCGACTAACGGAATTACATTAGTTTCATAGCCGGGACTTGCAGGGACTAATATTGTCATATGTAAAGTCCAAGTCCCGTGCTATATAAACCCCTCCATACTTCCATGGAGGGGTGAGGCTTATCATTTCCTTCTTGTTTTTCTCTCACTAGAATAAACACACTTTTCTAGTTACTTGTTTCTCTCTCTAAAATGGCTAAACAACACTTCTATCCTCCCCGACCTCCGGATCATAAACCCGTGTTATTAGTGAATCCAGTTTAACAATTTGGCATCAGAGCTAACCGGGGGTGTTTCGTGTTTTTATTTGTGATTTTGTTCGTGTTTGTGTTTGATGCGTTCAAGGTTTGATTTCTTTTTCATTCTCTAAATCTGTCGAAATCATTTGTGTCATTTGTTTTATCTGAGTTTTAAATTATCAGTCATCACTTGTATCTCGTTTTTGGTCCATCTTTATCATATTTCTTTTATGTTTCTTTGTTATCTTTTCCATCTCGATCATTGTTTTTTTATTATCCCAATTTATTGGGAAAAGGACAAAAAGATAAAAAGATAACAGATTCACCATTTTCGGTTTTAAAACCCTTTTCCGACTGTTTTTCCGACAAAGCATTCCGATGGGTTTTCCGACAGCTTATTCCGATGGGTTTTCAGATAGTCATTCCGATGGGCTTTCAAATAATTATTCCGATGAGGTGTTTGATTTATTCCGATGGACTCTATATTGATATTCCGATGGACTCAATTTTGATATTCCGATGGACTCTAATTTAACATTCCGATGGATTTTCAAGTAATACTCCGACGGTTCTGAAAACTGACTCAAATACACCACTTTACACCGTGTCAACTCGGTATTAACCGAGTTGACCGGGTTAACTCACTGAGTCATGTATAACATCAAACAATCTCTTCCTTATCACTCCAACATCAAATCCTCATATCTAATCCTATCCCATCGTCACTTAAACTCAACTAGACTCGATTTACAAACAGGAAAAATAGACTGATCTCAGATCTGTTCTACAATTGTGAGATCTTTTAAGATCTCAAATTTTAGAACTTAAATCATCATCGATCTCTGTTCATTTTCGATGATACCGAAAGAACTATAACAAGACTGTTATGCTCTTTTCGTCGTCTCGTTTAAAAACCAGCCAACAACATGCATGCCAAGATCATTTAAAATTCAGACCAATAATCTTGATTTTATCATAGATCTTGATTGGGTATATCCCAAAATTAATATACAAATTGTGTGTGATTTATAACATTTTTTTTGTTATAATCAACTCATTAATTCGATTAATCTCATCATGCAATTACGAAATACCTACCCGAGATCTCTTCATAGAGATCTTGAAGATGAACCTTCTATCATTTGTGCATGTACCTTAGTAAGTCTTTGTTTGGTACATACATACCATCAATGGATCATATTATTCATGGGTTTCATTTTTCATACGATTGGTTATGGTTGCTTGTGATGTGATAAATTGGTTTGGCTGAGAAAGATGATTTGATTGAGATTGTCAAATTTTTTGTTTAATATGGATGATTCGTATGAATTGATGGATGTGTATGGAGTTTTGGGGGCGGAAATGTTTATGAGAGGATTGGGTTGTGAGTTTATGATGGATGGGAGCAGTTGAGTTGTAGCTGAGATTGAGTTTTTGGGATAGCAGTTTGAGATGGGGAACAGATGAAAAGGGGGTGGAGTATACAAGAAATTGAGTAGGTTGACTATGAGTGTTTTTAGGGTTGCTAAGTCCTTTAAATCCATTCCTCACGTTTATGGTTAATGGATCGGGCTGCAGCTATTTGGGCCCAATCTATAATGTTCGAATTAGTGGTGATGCAATGTTGGACCGTACTATCTATTTTCTTAATGCTGGGCCTCGGAATTTCAAATAGATGAAGGGTATATGGTGATTACGGGTTATGTCGATTAAAGAAAACCTTCGTTTTGAACCTATATTTTTCGGAAATTAGGTCGATCCGCGCATCAGTTGGGTATATGATTGATTTGGGCTTCTAAAATCAAGTTTACTAGACAACGTTGACGACCTCTCTTTCTCTAGTCATCGTTGGTTCCCTAGTTAACGACACTCACTCATACTCAACACACACAACAAACACGAAGACAAAAACAAACTAACACCAAAACGATCCTTTAAGATTCACTAAAATTGTCAAAACGGCTAGTATTCGGGCAAAGTAATGTCAAGTGATTACGAAGTGGATTTGGTATTTATTATTTGAAGGTGAAGTGCAATATCACGAAGGCGTCTACTCAATTCATCATCGAGCCTTTTCACCCCCTCTATCGATTGATGATTCGCTTCAGCATTTATGATTGAGACCTGATTTATCTAGTTTCCACTGTCAAGGGGTGGATGGTCGACGACATGGACAACTATCACTTAAGGAGTTACGTTGTAGTGCTCAGTGTCACACTCATCTGTAGTTGTGGGTATTTCAAGAGGTGTTTTACATCTTATACTTCTCTCTTCTTTTATGTATAAGGTACTAAGAGACGTTTCTCTGCACCGTTCGTCAATCAACACAAGTGCTAAGCGTAAGTAACAAATTTGGGGGATTGTACTTTAGTTTCAAGTTTGGAATATCAGGTTTACTTCACCAGTAGTCACTAAAAATAGCCAAAAGAATACGAGGTTGGTAAGTTTAGCTAGAGAGTACAAGAGTAGAGATGTGATCAGCAAACAATTCTCACGAGCAACTTGAGCTACAAATTGTCAACAAATATTTCTACTCCAGACACGAACATCTCGCGATTGCTCCCGAGTGTTCTTAACCACCATACTCTTGACAAGAACATCTCACGATTCTGTGCGTACACGACAGATGGTGCTTCCGAGTGTTCTTAACCTTCTTACTCCTGATAAGAACATCTCGCGATTCTGAGCGTACACGTCAGATGATGCTTCTGAGTGTTCGTCACCATCATACTTTCGACAAGAACATCTCGCGATTTTGACCGTACACGTTAGATGATGCTTCCGAGAGTTCGTCATGATCATGGGGGAAGAATGTGTACTTTGGAGACTTAGTTCCCACTCTGGAGTACTTAGTTCAACTTCCAGGGGGAAGTATTCTACAAGTGTGAGAAGATTTGTTGCTGATTTCTTACATGTTCCCCCAAACTCATAATCATGAAGACCAAAAATGTCAAGGTAGCAGGTACTTGGTGGAGTTTACTTCTTCTTCTACATAATTCCGCTGTGCACTTTAAATGTCAAAGAAAGAAGATTGCTCAAGCTACAGGTTCTGCTCAAGACAGGGATATTGGTTTGGGGGGAAGCTGATTCATAAGCTTCGTCAAAAAGAAGTCTATGAAGAAAGCTTTTCAAGGCATGTGGTATGAATTGGGGGGAAGTTAATCCAGTTCATACATGATACAATGGTTCCTCAAGTAAAGACAAAGAGGATTCAAACTGGAGTATAAGTTTTTCTAGAAGACTTGAAGACAACGGTGTCATCCTCAGCATTGGAAGCAAACTTAATACTGTCATATTTTTGTTGTATTTGCATTTGTTAGGAACATTGTAAGTAATTCCGTATGTCACCACATTGGGGGAAGATTGTTAGCCTTAAAATATGTGCGACTAACGGAATTACATTAGTTTCATAGCCGGGACTTGCAGGGACTAATATTGTCATATGTAAAGTCCAAGTCCCGTGCTATATAAACCCCTTCATACTTCCATGGAGGGGTGAGGCTTATCATTTCCTTCTTGTTTTTCTCTCACTAGAATAAACACACTTTTCTAGTTACTTGTTTCTCTCTCTAAAATGGCTAAACAACACTTCTATCCTCCCCGACCTCCGGATCATAAACCCGTGTTATTAGTGAATCCAGTTTAACAGAGGATGAGGATGAAGAAGAGGAAGATGACGAGGAAGAAGAGGATGAGGATGACGGGGAGGACGAGGATGAGGATAGTGATGGGGATGAGGATGATGATGATAGTAATAGTGACGGAAATGGTATTGGAAAGGGTGATAAGGGCGAGAATACGGGTAAAAATGGCGAAGAGTCAAAGAAGGGTGAAGATGATAAGGAAACTGAGAAAGGTGATGAGGAAGAAGAAGACAGTGTTGCTGGAACAAAAGAAAAGGTTGTGGATGAAGAACAAACGGAGAGTGAAAGCACCTTCATCTTTAGAGAATCTTAGACTAAAGACACAGGTATGTCCACTGAACCGGTTCCTACTACGGTTTCTCATATAGAACATGTAGAACCTATGCATGAAGACGAACATCCAGTGTCTATGCATAAAGACGGACCTACAGTGTCATGCATGAAGATGAAATTCCGGTGTCAGAAGAACAACAATCCACACCTCCTACAACGGATCAGCATTATTATGACCTGGAAGTCGAAGACCTAAATATACCAGAACCGACTTTGTTGAATCTCTTGTCATAGACGAGAGTGTATAGGAGCAACAGTAGATTACCAATGCAGCACCACAACTCCTTTCTCTACGGCAACAGATATCGAGCTTACTCAATTCCTCAACAATCCAATCGACTTCTCGGCTTTCCTTATGTATACCCACGGGAAACCCACCATGACTCCAGATCTTCTCATAATGACAGTCGCAGATGTGGATTTCCTTAACACCATGAAGATCAGCAATAATGAGGCTGAATATCACATCACTGAGCTTACGAAGGCCATGAAAGCGACGACTTCCGGCATTCAGACTCTAGTATTACGGCCTCTCACACCCATAGTCATTGCTTGTTCTACGACTATTCCAATGGAATATTTCGTCTGTCATGATCTCGAGTATCTAGAAAACAGCGCGAAAAAATACGTTACATCACTTACCGTGGTCAAGGTAATAAATCTGGAGAATGTACCTTGGATTGAAGACAAAGTACCTGATGCTATATGGCGAAGAAAGTTGCTCAAATTTTACGACCCCTTCGCAGAGCTTGGAATTTCTCATTGGAATTCAAAGAAGATATTAGCTTACAGCCACTTCATTTGTGAAAAACCCGGTTCTCTTATCATCTCGGATCATCGAATTAAAAGCATACAAGGAGCCACCACTATGACGGTATTCGGTTATGAGTACTTGAATCTAATCCGGATCAAACGAACCGACAAAAAAGAATACAAAATAGATGAAAGTGATCTCTAGTACCTTCGCCTTGAAGACATTGGAGATCTTCTACTGATATTGGTTCAAGAAAAGATCGCTCACTTACCTACTGACATCAACATTGCATTGAGTTCAAACATCCGTCAATTTACACGAAAGATCGTCATCAAAAGTCGAGTTGATGATTTCCAACTTGGTGTGGAGAGTTACCAACATAAGCTAAACTTGCAACGTCCTCACACAACTCTGCTCAGTCAATTCCACAAGAACAAGTTGCCTTACATGGGGAAAATGAAACCGGAAGCAGGAATATTTTATCAGAATGAAACAGGAGTCATGCAGTTCATGAGATTTTCTGAACTGCATAAATTCAGTGATGGCACACTCAAACACGTTCGTGATGGCCTGCTTGTTCTCAATGCCGATCAACGACTTCCAACAGTAACGTATACATGGATAGATCAATGCAAGAGAAGTGCTAGGTACGCGATTAAAAAGATCGAGGAAACGTTACGAAAGCGCCGGTTGATAAGAAGTTTGGAACGATTCGTAGGGGGGAGGCCATATGGAGCTCACCACAAGTTCACAGAACGATCTATTTAAATATGGATCGTCTTCTTTCAGGTCAACTCCATATGTCTGTTATTGTGAATATGTTAATATATGTATAATAGGCTTTTGTGGCATAGTGTAGTGCAAGAGTATGAAATTTTTTCAAGAATTTGTCACGAGATTCCAAATCTTTCAAACATATTATACTTAAGCACTAAACTAACCCCCATTGATTTGAGGGGGAGCATTAATATTTTCTATGGTCAGAATACGATTTCATTTTTTACCCAAAGACCAGTTAATCCATTAATATCCAAAATACTAATGGTTAACATTTTGGATAAGGGGAGAAATGGGATTAAGGAGACTTGGTAATATATCCGGCTAAGGATCAAAAAGTACTTAAGGGCTTTCCAACTTAATATGTGTACTGCACATGTTAAGGGGGAGCGTTTTATTGACTAAAACACTAAGGTACAAAAACATTTGATATTCATATCACAAATACCTTAGTGAATTTTTCTCAAAGGAATTTTCATGGTGACGTGTACTTACCGAAAACATTATTAACTCACGACGATTGTGGTGACAAAAGGGTGATAGGATTAGGTACAAGTCCAATGATTCTTCCAGAACTTGAGGAATCTTCCCAAGGACTATCCCATAGCTAGAAATAGTAGTCCTTAGGAAAGATAGGGAATAGATTGTGAACGTAGCAGAATGCGGAGCAAGTACTAAAGCTAGCACTGGAACAATCACAACAAGGTGCTAGTTATGACGTATTGGTAAGCATTGAAGGGGTTGAAGAATGAAAAAGAATTGTAAAGATAAATGGTGTAAAGAAAGAAGCCCTCCTTACAATTTAGGCAGAAACCGGGTCAACACATCTTGAAGACGTTAAAGTATCATGAACCCAGTGATGCGAAGTACAACCCCTCCCAGTTAACTCAAATATCTCTCAAAAGATATTTGTTTTAATGTCACGGAGTTCAACACATTATCTATCGGTTTATTCACTCCGAATAAATTGATATTGAAAAGGTGGCAATCCTCTCCAGCCTCCGCTCAACAAAACAAAACACACTATCGAGTCTAGAGCCACGAGATCATTAAAAGCCTCATTAGGACACTTGTCATTTATTCCTTGCTTCTTCACACACTGTGAAAAGTAAGAAAGATTTTATGAGTCCTACGCAATAGTCTTGTATTATTGCCAGAACATCCGAGTGATACGAAAGTATTACAATGAAGATGGAAATCCTGCTTGAGTCAACATCAAACAATCTCATAGTAGGTGACACGTGCGGTTCTTTTAGAACCAATCTTATGATAACTGGAAATAAACGATGGTTTGATTCTTAATTGAACTCAAACTTGTTCCAGGGCCTCTACGCATTATCCGGGTGATCTTGCCAGAACACTCAGAGTGACACTCTTTAGTGTTCACATTGACGAGTAGAGATCCTTCCAGTGTCAACATTAAACAACACTGCGGTAGGTAACAAGCAAGATTCTATTAGAATCTAGCTCGTGACAACTGGAAAGCAACGATGGTGAAAATCTTAATTGAAATTCACTTGTTCTAGGTTCATGAATTGACGACTTCAACCATGCGGATTTTTATAATCCAAATGATTCACTCTTTATGTTCGCAGTCAGCTTTGGACGGTCGAATAAAGAGAACGGGTTCACCCGCGAAATATTGTCAAGGAGATCTTTAATTAGAGCTACCTGTCACAAGTACGATATATATTATCGTCTAACGGTCTTCACCGACCGGATGTAAAATGCTACCGAATCAGAATAAAATGTCAAAGCCATTTTATTCGTGTCTTATTATGTTGCTGCATTTGAAGAAGGTGGCGTTGTGGTGTACCAGATGAAGTCGTCCTCACATGCTTATTCCTTCTGCATCAAATATTTCAGCAAATTCAAGAAAGTTTGACCTAAAATTCTTCCGCTGTATCAACTTTGAAACTTTCAAGAATTAAAGGATAGGTATGTGGGACATGAAGTCACGAAGAGGTGAACATCACAAGAAGGCAAAGACTGCACGTGAAAGGCCAAAAGAACATGCTCAAGCCAAATCCTATGGTTATCAAACATATTCACAAAAAGAAAAGTAAAGAAGAAAAGAGAAACGACTATGAGCTCAAGACGAAGACTTAGTATAGTATGCTAGGCTTAGGAATTTGTAATTTGGAGTGACCTCCTTTAGGGGGAGATTGTTGGAAATAGGTTTTTAACGTATATTAGAAGTATCGGTCACTCCAACAATATTATTAAACGTTGTAAGCTCGTAGTTAAAAAGTTACTTTATGTTATCAACCTAGCCCATGGGCTTGTCCATGGGTTGGAAGGCCCAAGTCCACTAAAGGCTTGGGTATAAAAGCCCCCTCATTTGATGGAGAGGGTGTTGGTTGTTTTACACTTTTTATTAATATTACACATATTTTCTCTCTCTTTCTCTCTCTAGAAACATCAACCCTCTTGATAAATCATAGATTACCAAGATTCTACAATATAAATATATATAGTATATGTATGTTTTTGTAAATTTGGTTTTTGATTCAATTAATTCAGATTGTTAAAACCATGGTTCTAAATAGCGCGCTATAGCGTGCCATAGCGTGTAACGTGGCCTTCACGTTACGAAACATACTAAGACGTCGTCTCTAGACGTAGCGTGCTAAAAAGTGTCATAAAGCATTATATAGTGCGTAGCGTGGCATTGTTTTTTAAATCTTTTTGCAGATTTTTAGGAGTTGAGCTTGTTTACTAGTTTTGAGCTATTTACTAGACTTGGGATTAGTAATTTAATATGAAAATAAATTCTTGGGTAAATACAAGCCGATTTTGTTTTAAATTTGAATTAAAGTCTCGCTTTATTTTGTATCATGTGAAGAGTAAGTTATTAATTAACAGATTTAGTTTCTTATGTATACACTCTTTTGTCAAATATTAATTTATAAATGTTTTATGCCGCTATATATCACGCATCGTAAAACGTCATAGCTTCGCTATAGCTTATGTAGCTTGAAGCTTGGCCATACCGCTACGTTACGCTTCACTATTTACATCCTTGGTTAAACCATATCCAAAGCGAAAATAAATCTCTAGTTTGGTTTGGTTTGATTTTGTCAAACTCGGTTCGGTAATAAATTCGATTATGTTCAGTTAAATTTTCGTTTATTCATTTAAATACCCGAACAATTCACACCCCTATCTTTTAGTCCAAACCGAGTTAAAAGATTTCTCATGTTAAATTCGAATAGGGTTGAGCATAGTAGATTGTGGCCAGGAACAGACGGAGGAACCGAACGAACATACCATCATATCTCGATCTGGTCCTCGGTCGGTCTTTTATCTTGTACTCTTCGGTTAGGTTCGGCCTTGAGCAAAACGAACCATTATGTTATTGGACCGGACGGACTAAAGACGAACCAGACATGGATCAAACATTTCATTCCGACCCATAGTCCCTATTTTCGGGGCAAACTGATTTTCAGTGTTGTTCAATTTTTGAACCGCGCTCAGTCCTAAATTGGATTGAATTGTGAAGTCGTTTCTCACTGGACTTTTTATTTCTTTATCAAATCAAGACTCCTCTATCAATCTTTTTGCATCTCTACTCCTAGTTGGGGTGTTCATTGTTCTGATAATGCCCAATAGACTTGGGCAGATTTGGTTTTTCATGTTCAGGTTACACGAAGAAGGAAAGCCTTTTTCACGGACATGTAAGCGCCTCACAAGGCTAATGTCATGATTGTTTCATACCATTTGATAGTTATAATGAGGTTTGAACCATTAATCTCTTGATTGAAAGCCAGCGATCTGACCATTAACCCATTTGGTGGTGGTTTGTTCTAGTAAAGCCAAAGACTCGTTTTGGTTTTGTATATTTGTTTTGGTTTGGTCGTTTTGGGTCAAACCGACACTTGTTCTCTTCGAACTAACCAAACCAGACTGAATGATAATATATAATCGGTTGAAAAATTTCTTTAATTCGATTATTGGGTCGGGTCGGTTTTTCTTTTCAGTTTTGAGCCGATGGTCACGCTTAACTGTATGTTGATATCTTTAACTACATTTTGATTACTTTACATAGTACTAGGCGAGTACTCGCGCATAGCTCCGGACATTTCTAACAGCCAATTATTAACGATATGCGATATTGGCGAGTGCCGGCGCATAACGGCTGACATTCCTAGCGACGGACATTTCTAACGGACAATAATTAACGATATAGGATATTGTGGTAAATGTTTTATATAACGTTCGTAACATTTTGTGTTATGTACCAGTACAGGAGTTTATAGAAAATTTGATCTTCAGACAGTGACCCAGGCTTACAAAACATATTGTATATGTTCTACATTGAAATTTAAATATAAAGGTGAAAATACAATTAATAAAATAAATTTTATACAAAAACTTCCTAAAAAGACGGTAGTTCTTGCAATGATGACAACATATGATTGTTCAAATCAGGACACTAAGCTATCGAGTTGTAACTTATCTTCAATGGATCATATGCAGAAATAATATCGGCATAGAGATGTTATTAACATACTAATACTGGAACCGCCACTGCAATCTTCCCAACATCCTCATCGACACCTTTTAATTCCTTGTAATACCATTTGATCTTGTGTTAGCACCCACCATGTGGCCTAAAAAATACTGCATATTATCGAAAGAATTCTACATTCTACTTACGTTGATTTTAGTTGATCCATCTTAACACACTTGATTTGTTTTTACTTTATAATTTAGAATATAATACCTATGTGATATGGATGTTACATATATAATGCATAGTCATTAACCACCACTATTAAATATAGTCATTTGCCAAACTCTCCAAACTAATTCACTTGTAAAAGCATACACATCTTGCTAAAAACATATACACAAATGAAACTGAACATTAGTTGCATAGCAAGACTAAAATCTATTTCAATTTTTCCTTGCTTTCTACACGTTCCTCCACTTAACTTTAAGATGCATATATGTACAAATACTATTTAACAAATAAAATCCTTATACTAAAATAACACCATAAGCTATTTTGTGCCATTTTTTACATGTGATTCCGTTCTCATTACCAATTCATATAAAATTGTAGTTCTCACAAAACATTATGTTTATTTCTTAAAATAGTGAAGTGCATTATATGATAGTAGAATATTGTCTAAATAATAGACATGGGACTTACATGTTACGATTGTTATGCAACGCGACTACATATAAGTTTGATGAACCATTTTGAGTCGAACCTTGTTATTTATAAGCCGCATCTCCTAGTTGACAAACCTGTAAAACAAAAGGACACGATTACTCTAACAACCAAACAACGGTTTTTAATGAGACCGGATGTACATACTTCTCGGTCGGGAAAATATTAGGTAATGTTCTTGAATGAGATATGGAGTGAAACAAAATTTTGTAGGTAGAAGACACAATATCATTAGAACATAATCTTATATGCCAAATCTTACATTTGTAGATCACCTTTTTAGTAAAACAAACCACATCTCCTAAATTGGCCTTGTTTTAGGTCCTTTCGATGTTGATAATTTTAGAATACATACATATTATGATGTATGATAACAAACACCTGAGCAAATGAGATTATACTTTTAGATTAAAAATAGGCGGATGAAAACATAAGTTGTTGAAATGCCATCTTTCACCATATGTTCAAAGCATTGAAGATATGCCGACACCACAACCACGATCACCCACATTAGCGGACTCCATCTACCACTGTACTATAGTGTTGACTTATGCTTGTGATTATTGATTTCATTCATATTTCAGCCAAAGGAAGAATAAATGTGACAAATGGCACCTCCTCACTTATAACTTAATGGAATATACTATACCAATCTGTTATCCCTCGTTAATAGATTATGATACCAATAGGTCCATCATTAATGGTTTATGATACCCTTATTTCTAGAGTTTTTGTTGTGCATTAGGATTTTGGGTGATTTTTTCACTGTTAAGTCATGATAAAAACCTGTCTTGGGCATATATTTACTCGTATAGTAAGCGTTGAGATGACCTAGCAGTTAGTTAGAGAGTGAAACACAATTTTATCAGATAAATATAAGCTCACTGGTTAAATAAGGCATGAACTTAACCATATAAAACGTTCTCAGCATAACGTTTGCTTTTTAAGGATAACACCTAACCACTTATATTAGCTTTTTAAAAGAGCATTAAAGTTCTGAAGCAAACTTATAACGATAGTTAAATTAGTATAGAAGATGGACTTTGATGTATATAATTTTATATTATCAATATTTGAAGGTTGATCGAGTAGCTTACCGGACAAGCTTACTTTTTACCATAAAACTTGCTCAATATCTTTTATGTTCTTTTCAGCTGTCAAAATACTAATATGAAATTCAACAAATAATGATGGGTTCAGGATAGACAACCTAAAAAAAAAGAACTTCAAGGATTATTATTAGTCAAACTTACTCTCTCAAATATAAAACATGGGCCACATGCTCCAAAAAGTGGGTATTTTAGTCTTAGTATCAGTGACACTTTCACGAATACCTTACATCAGAGAGTGGTTCATAGAAGAAGTATTACCTACATAGTTCATTTGGGAAATTACCATCTGTGGTAAAAACACTTATATTCAGTTTCATCTTGACAGTCGCTTTCCGTCGTCATATGTCCATAAGCTGTAACACAAAACACGGAAGTATTTTAGTTTTTTTCCCATGTAAAAATAAAACGCAATTGCTGATTTTGTTCTTAAACTAAAAGTCCCTTGTAACATAGCAGCCACATTTTAAAATAAAGCTCGTATAGTTTAAAAAACATATTTTTAATAGTACTTATGCAATCCTACATACAACTATAAGCCCTTACAAATTACTTTACTACTATAAAAGAACCATGTCAAATTTTCAACCTATATTCACTCACCAAAAGTTTAACACAAAACTCGAGATTATACTGCTTATCAAATGAATGGTTGGTCCAATTGCTAAGGGTGGAGTTGTTAAGAATTTGACCCAAAATAATATAATATGAAATTTTGTGTTTAGAGTTTCAAAGAACTACCAAATAACCTTTAAATCAATGATTTTTCTTAAGAAGTTAAATGGGTTGAAAGTTTATTCAAAAAGTTGGTTTCTTGTTGATATAGTAGTATTTCAGCAATCATATTCAACACAAAAATACTTTGTAGAAAAACTTAAAAATAATAGGCGAACATGTTTCAGGTCAACCCTATCTGACCGGCACCTATAAAGTTACTCAAATTAACAGACATGTTTTAACCCATCACCCAGCTGGTTTACTCTACCATATCTGATAACCTGCTTAAATGCCAGTATAAGTAATTTTGTTACCTTTTCTTTAGCGATTTCGGCATTGTTACAACAAATTCACCGAACGATTTTTGCTTGCCAGCTTCATCAACTTTCTATCGCAAATATGCATGCATAGTATGAAGTCTATCTAAAATAAAACGACCACCCAATGTGTTGCAATAAGAGATACCAATGTCGAGTAGATTTCATGCAAACAAAATAATATTGTCACCTTTAAAAGATAACATAGTTAACTTCATTAATTGAACAATCTTGAAAAGCGATTCCGAAATGATATATTCTTACATAACTACCAAATATAGGTGTTTGTATTACCTTTTCTTTGTCGATTTCAATTCTTGACCCTATTAACCCTCAAAGGTAAAGCTTAATTTGGACAAAACAAAGACCGTTGGGTGTTACGCCTGCTGCTCTTCCTGCATAAAGTAATCAAAATGTTAGTACATAAGAAAGTTTAACTTCAAATTATAAAATAAACAACAACATTAACATTGCATGATATCGTCAGCTGTAGAAGATAGTGTATTTAACTGCATTAGTTGAATAGTCTTGAAAAGTGAGGCGACAAAGCAATGTTCTATAGTGGCCACCAATCATCTCAGGAGTATCCAATATATACGGACAAAGCTCAAAAACTAACATGAATTTGCAATAACCTGTTGCGAGAATGCGCGAGTGACAAAATATTTTCCGAACTCTTCATAATTTCAAGCCACGTTGAAACGCCTCCTTTTGTTGCATCCGCATGTAGCATATCCAATTTATGTAGTAAACCCTTTTACCTTGTTTTTGTTTGCAGTTACAATTGGGACGTAAGCATAGGTGATGCTAAATCTTTATAGTTAGGTGGTAAGCATGTTGCATAAAAGATGGTAAAAGTATGTAAATACTAAAATTTACAGAAAATTATGATGCGTTTAATCTCTATGTTTTTTAAGCTATGTAAAACAGCCCATGACAAACCACGATAGATCAGAAGGTCTAATATAACCGTTAGCCACGCATCATTTCAACAACATTCAAAAGACACATACATACTCTTCATCGTCATGAATCTCATGTGGCCCAGGCTCTGATTCAACTTCGATAATCTATATGCAAACAACAAAAAGAAATGTCATGTTGAGAAGAAGAATATCGAAGGTGAAACTGTATGTGTAAAATGTATATGCACTTAAAGCTCAGAAGCAAAATGTATATGCATTCACAACATGTGTAATTAGCGTCATGATGAAAGTATGTAACTATATACCTTCATTTTCATCTTCCGGAAAGACAACGATATGTACCTTCATTTTCATCTTCTGGAAAGACAACGACGAAACTTCTACGATATCATTATCTAGGTTGAATTCTGTGCACATAAAAAAACAAAGTTTAAGCAAATATTCCCAAACCCAAATCTTTAATTTATTTAGAAACGTAATCAAGAACAACCCCTAAATAAATCAATCACCTGCACTTGCATAGACCCCTGCTGGTAGCAGCCATGGTGAATCTCTACATACGGTGGTTGCTTTAAGACTATTCATTAGTGCCTTCCCTGAATAGGCTCAGATCTACATACGGTGGTCAGGTCATAAAAGCTTTCAACTACCCCGCTCGTGCTGCAATGGAATCCGGTTGCATAGCATCCATGTATACTATATATTGTATGCCATCCGGTCATCGCGTCACAAATTCGGGGCCGAAACTTCTCGTTGAGATCACAAACATCATCATAGCCACAAAAAATATTGAACTTCCAAGAAAACCCATTGATATTGTAATAACGATATGTAACCAACCAAATCAATTGTCACACAATGACCGCATTTCTTATTAAACGCCAAACATTTTGGTTTCATAAAACAGAAGATACGACCACCATGGCTGCAAACCAACCGAGGCTGCCTTACCAAGCTGCACGTAATCCGACATTTACTCGACCCATCAAAGCAGGCTCTAAGACCATCATCATAGCCTCTATAGAACCTAGGTACCGGATAAAAGGGCGTGTGACCCATACTTTCAATCTTTTTAATTATGAGGCGCGGATAAAGCGGACTATCCACCCAAATAAGTGTGAAACACCGAAAGTATTTCTCATTTTACAAATAACAAAAGGAAGCAGAGCCCCTAAAATCACATACCCAACATCAACCAATGCCGAAAAATGAAAAACCGACAGCCCGGGCGTAAACGCAAACTTCATTAAGGAAGCAAACTAAATAAGAACAATAGGTCCAAATCCGATAATGCATAAACGCATGGTATGCTGGAAACCTTAAAAGGTCGCCTGGGCGTAACCGGAAAAACTGAATTTCGTCCACTTTATGGATTAAATTTGAGGTTGTGAGGCACAGAAAATGGCTACACTCTCCATGGCTGCAAACTTAACAGTTCGCCACACCAATACACGAATGTTTTTAGCGACTTAGTCTTACTCAAAGGCCGTAACTATTCATCACAGCCTCCGAGTGTATTGTCCCACAAACACAATCAAACATACTATGAACACCATACAGACCCCACAACTTAAGGTACGCAAATATAACATGCCAACCAACCATAAATTAAAGAAACCATTTTTCTATTGTTGTGGCATGAATGTCGTGCACGAATAATTTCCAGAAACTTGCACATTTATGGGGAAATAATTATCACAGGCTTGCATCAACCAAGATTAGAAAGTCAATAATTGCAAATATAGGATCAATATGTGTCAAGCCCAAACGTCACACAACCATCACTATCGCCGCACGCCAAAGATAGTGGCAACGAAAGCAACGGTGATATCGAATGCCATAAACCTTAATTTTAAGCGAAAAGACCATTATCCGTCAACACAATGCCTGCAAGCACATTATTGTCTACTTAATAAAAGAGACAAATATCGGAATCTAATTTATAGAGACATAGCAGTTCTACAAAGCAGCTAGATATAGAGTTTCACCTAAATTCATTCTAAAAGCAAATTATCGATGTGACTTCTATTGTGTTGTAACAAAAATATTAACAACCATTAGAAACCTATTTTCCAAAATATGAAAACAATCATAACTCATCAACGGCCTATCTATCACATTTCGATAGATGAAAAATATATGGCAAAAAACTTATCAAATATTTAAGGATCTTACAAGAAAGTAATAAAAGAACCTGATAATATGATGCGGATCTTAACAATCTTGAACCTACCAAACACAATAAAACCATCAATCAACCAAGCACACCAGAATCACCAAACACGCTCAAAACCACCAAACCATCGAAACTCACTAAACGTACAAACAAGCCAAAACACCACGAGATGGTGTTAAAGAAAAGGACGATATTGATTAGGTTTACGGTGGCGGCAATAAAGAGATTTATGATGGCGGCAGTATGATGCGGTGGTGGTGATAATATTATGATGGCGGTAGTATGATCTGGTGGTGGTGGTGATAATATTATGATGGCGGTAATATTATTTTGTTTGATTAGGGTGTAGAGAGGGAATCAAGTTTTGCATTTGAGTGCGTATAATGTGGTATTAATGGTTTGATAGGATTAACTCATTCGTGTAGAGGAAGTTTTTTTCTTTTTCTGGATGTGTAGAAATTGTAAGTAAGGCTATATTGAGAAAACATACTATTAATAGGAATGAAGAGATTAAGTTTATAAGTAGTAGAGATATAATGTTAGACAAAACAATTAATCAAATACTCCAGCTATAATTACTATTTCACGTAATAGAATTTCTTTCGCTTGCACGGATTCTCGTAATAATAAACCAAATTAGCCGGCCCATATCATAAACTTAAGAGTTAAGACTTAAGACCCCGCCGCATACGGATGACATATCCTAAACCTAAAACCGGCCTGTAAAAGGAATTCGGGCCACCACATTGAAGTTAGGGCTTTCTCATCCGCTTATAAATATTACGTACAAAAGAACGTTTCGAATTAGGGTTACAAGAAAAGAAAACAAGGAGTAAAAAAATGGTGGCGTGTGTTGTTTGTGCTGAGGGTGAATGTTCGGCTGATTGTATCTTTGTGGACGTGTTCCCGGCGGACAGGGAAGAGAGTAAGATAAATGCTGAAAAAGTTCTTTCAGGATGGCATGTGAGTTACGTTAAGGATCTTTTGATGCAGGCAAAGGTTAGGGGAGGGGTTGATCTGATGATGGCTTTAGTGACCAATTGGATTGGAAAGTACCAAATTACAAGTTATTACAAAACTAAAATTGCCCGAGAGAGAGAGAACAAGCGTATTGTGGCAGAGCTTACTAAGGAAAAGGAGGCTGTAGAAAAGGCACTCGCCTCTAGAAAGAGGAAGATTGAGAAAAATAATGATTTAATTGCTCGCCAGACCGCCTATCTTAAAGTTCAGCGTTTTGTCCTTGAAGAGTTGAGGAAGAACCCTGTTGCTGCATCAGATGCCTCTTCTTCTGCTGATCGAATCCGTGACCAGTTGGCTAAGCTTCCTCCTTCTACTGCTCCTCTCAACTAGTTTTCAATTCGTGCTACACGCCATTTCTTTTAGGTCAGCTAGCTAATTAATTTCCCCTTTGATGAACTATTACCACTATACTTTCTTTTTACATATCACTAATGTAGTTCTTTAATTAAGACATGGAATATTCCTTTGATGAACCTGTTTTACTTTTACTGTTCATGTCGTTTTCTATGATATCTGTTTGTTTGTGTGTGATCGTCTGTTATATATAGGTGTCCTCATGTATCAGTGAGTGTGTGAATGGTTGCTTAGATTTTAGTTTAAAGGCTAAATGTTTCTAGTATTCCCTTTTTAGGTGCTAATTTTAGATTTGAATGAGCTTGGTATGCCTGTCAGGCTGTCAATTGGTTTGTTAATATGATTAATGTTTTATACAACATTATACTTAAGCCATCCTTGATGAATAGGGTTAAATCTAATAATTATGTGGGTAACTGTGTTCAATTCTGAAAAAATATGTATACATATCCTTGCAAAATAAAGCATGAATCATGTGTTATATTTTAACTACTTTACTATTATTAGCATATTACTACTATTACTGAATACAGCACATATATATACCTTTTGTTTGGCTGTCTCTCTCTTTGGCGATCAGGCCTTAGTCACCCACACACACCCACGGCTGATGTGCCCTCAGGTTTCCATATTGTTTTTGTTGAACACCCTACAATTGAGACATGGTGCTTTAAAAAAAAAACAATCGTGACATGGTATATGGAATGTTTTTTTGCACTTGTTTGACTATAAAAGGCATGCGTTATTCGAATTTAGCATATCTTTTGAACCGTCGTTATTCGAGATCATTATATTGGGCCGGATGATGAATTTTTTATGCAGATACTATTGGTCATTATTCTTTGCGAATTGTGCTGAGATGATTATCAATATCAAATAAACTTTGTGTGAAAAGTGGTCTGCTTTGATATTGTTTTTGGCAACAGGTTTCTTTATATTATTTATGTTAGTTGCAGGCGTTACTGTGTTAGGGTTGTTATTTGTGTCAATCTTTGTTCTTATCGTTTCTAAATTTGTTGGTGTTTGGGCTACTTTCTCTTGATTTTTGTTTTAGAAGAATGAATTCGTCATTCAACAAGTACTTCATTGCATGCCCATTTCAAGAAAGATTTTCCTTTGTTGGTTATAGGGTTAAACAGGTTAAAATCGGCAGGTTGGGTAACACCGTAACGGGTTAAAATATGTTATCGTCTTCTTTTTCTTTTTTGTGTGCATGGTTTTAATCGGCTCGTTTGCACCCCTAGTTTTAAATATGCAATTCATGTGGAATAGGTGAAAACCTGTTAAACAGTAAACAATAGGCAAGTTGGGCAACAGATTAGAATGGTATGGTCTAAAATGTGAGACATAGGTTAGTCTTTGTTAATTGTAAAAAACTCTGAAGTGGCCAACTGTCCATGTCAATTTTCTGACAAAAGGTCAAAAATTAAATTCGAAATAAAACAATTTAGGTTAATGATTTTTAGTTAATATTATAGAATACATGAAGTTAAAGATGATTGAAAATGGGCCTTAACTTCGATGTAATCACACCTAGTGGGTATTTAAAGTCGATTATCATTTTCATATGATTGAAAATGCTATCTAAACTAAGAAGTTCCGTTTATGCTTCTAGGAAATATGTGGGTGGGCATTTAAAGTGGATTAGGAACACTGGCATAACTCAAGCATCAAAAGGATAAACTAAGATGTTTTCACATTAAGCTTCTAAGTCCTTCGCTTATGTTAAGAATATGGTTTGTAGGGGTGGCAATTCTCGACAGACAAGAAATGACCCGAGAGCGGCACAAAAATAAACTGTTTAGGATGAGTAAAAACAGGTTTCGGGTCGTTTTCATGTTGACCCAATTAAAGCGTTTATCAGACAGTGGTGTTCGGGTTCGGGTCAGTTAAACAGGTTGCCCCCTGACCCATTTGTTAAATAATTTTAACTCCAAAAAATGAAATTTATAGAGTAAATCATATTTAGGCTGATTCCTAAATAGTAGCAGTAACGGAAAGTGGGGACACAGGAGAAGAGCTTACTTTGTAAACTACATTGAAAACTGAAAGTACCCGAACTAACTAGAGAGCTAGTGGCGTGAAAGGGAAATGAAGAACAGGACAAGCCTGTCAATAATTAAGATACCTAAATAGTTCATTCATCATTTCCTAAGACATGAATAATGAAAGGCTAGCTAAAACCGGAATGGAACAAGACTCGGCAACCTGACCCATTTCATGCTAATGAAAAAGGTGCTGCTTTATCTGTTTCTTTAAGACCCAGCTTCATCTTTTCCTTTATCTGTTTCTTTTCTTCCCTTTTCATCTTCTCTTGCTCTATTTTAAAGAGGAGCTGCTTCAGTTTCTCATACTTCTCCTCCGCCTTTTTCTCTTTCTTGAGCTCTTGTTCCTTTTTCTTCTCCTCTCGCATTGCACGACCCCCAGGTGCTTCTAACAACAGTTGCTGCTCATCTTTTTCTTTAACTTCTGATCCATCCTTTTCTTTTTCTTGACCTCCGCACGCAACAGGTCCTGATTCTTCTTTTTCTCTTTCTGCTCCTCGTATTCCTTTTCCCTCTCCTCTGAAAGACCCCCAGGTGCTAACGGAGAGCTGATAGTAGACAACAACACCACATTATAAAGTAATATAAAAACAAAGAGGAGTGGCAAGGAATACATAGAGATTGAGTTATAATAAACCATAAAATTTGTTGACCAAGGAAGGTTGCTGATCCAGATGGAGCATAAAGATAGTGACTGTTGCCATCTTTACCCACAGCTTCAACAAATGCTTCTAGCAATTTATGTTTTGTTGGCGGCAAAAACTGCATGCCAAAGTTGACAACATCAACAGCCACGTTGAACTTTTTAAGATGATTTGCACAGGTTTCATAATCGCGAGAATTCATGTGTAGTCGACTGAAACACACAGAGACATAGAGAGCAGATTAACATATATAGTAAGTAAAAACAAAAAACTGGTATATGTATCATGTATGCACCATACGTACATGGATCTTTTCTTAGCATATAATGCAATAGCTTTAGCTTGAGGTTTATGCACACCGCCTCCGCGGTAGCTGGTCAGCCTAAAAGATTTGAGACAAATCACTGTAACCTGCATATTACACATCCAACAAAATTTGCTTGTAAGAAAAAGGGCAAATTGCATAAAAGTGTACTCAACTTATACTCAATTTCAACGTAATGCACTCGACTTTTTTTTTTCTCAATTTAGTGTAGGGATGGCTCGGGACCGATCTCGTCCCGAACCCGTCCCAATGTAGTGCTCCTGATTTTTTCCCGATCTAAAAAGTTATGTACCGATCCCGTACCGAACGGGATTCGGGTATCGGTACCAGTACCGAAAAATCGTGATTTTCCCTTTTTTTCGGGAATTTCTCGATTTGGTATCGATCACATACCGAATTAGTGGTCCCGAATTTTTTTTCACCTTATTTCGTAGTCCCGGGTACCCTACCGAACAGGATTCGGGTACCGGAAATCGGTACGGTTTCGGGTTCGGTTCCGGTTCGGATTTGGGTCGAAATGTTCATCCCTAATTTAGTGTACTATTTGATTGCAATGTAAGACCACCAATAGGTTTACAAGTCATTTAGCGGGTTACCTAATTTTCCGGCGATCTTTCCGGTGACCCACCACCACTGCCTTCATTTGTCACCACCGCCACCGTAACCCACCACCAACACTTTCATGTATCATCACAACCACCATAGTGTACCACCACGACTTTCATCGATCATGGACATAAAAGGTACTAAATTGAAAATATAAACGTGTAAACGAGTATAAGTTTGGTACACTTTTGTGCAATTTTGTGTACATAAGCCGAAATGGGTCATGTTTCATAAGCGCCTTTGTGACTTATTTTGATAAACTTATATAAATTTATTATAATATGATAAACGTATTTAAGTCCCGTAGGTCAAAATAAGACACAAAATTATAATTTATGAAACATAAGTTGAAAATAAGTCAAGTTTAGTTTTGTGACTTATTTTAAGACTTATCTCGACACTTATCAGCTTACATAAGTTTATTTTAAGTGTTAAAATAAGCCACAAAATTAGGGCAAATGAAACATAAGCCCATTTTAGCATATGTTTCATAAGCTTAAAAAACACCCGCTAAAACAAATAAAGAAAATATGCTGGAAAGAAGAACGTACCTCGGGCGAATGTTTGTCAACCGTGTTATTGCCGATCGAAACATACTTAGATCGATTCATACAGCAAGATTAAGTTAACTAGGGTTTTTCTTTATTCTATAATTCTATCGATTGGTATTTATATACACCCCCTTTCAAACCAGTCAATATACCACCAATAAGGGCTAAAATGGTTAAAAACTTAAAATATTCCCCTTTTTAGGAGCTAATTTTAGATTTGAATGATCTTTGTATGACTGTGTAAATGGTGTTTTTAGTTGATTTGGTTGAGTTATTGGTTTACGGTAGGTAATTTGGTGTTTTATAATAAAAGTTAGAAAAATATTTACAATGATATAAAATTGTATATATTCATAAATTATAAAATACTAGCATTGTATCCGTGCAATGTGATGATTTTTAAGTTAGAACATATTTTACTATCATACTTGTCAAGTTCTATTCACATTAATTTAAAAATATAGAAAAGTTAAATAAAAACCCGCTAAAAATGAAAAAAGAAAAAAAGTTAATAAAATGTATTGAAATGGATGTTAAAATAAAGATAACAAAATTTTAGAAAAATATGATGAATTTAGATTATGTAAATAATTTATTTTATAAATTGTTACAAAAATTTATTATAAAATGATGTTATTAAAAGTTATAGTAATGTAAGTAAGGGTGAGAATCGGGTCGGGTCAACCGGGTTTGGGTCAATTTGGGTCGAGTTAAGTCTAAAAAAATCATACCTGAATTCGAGGCTAATTAGAACTCGGGTAAGTTGGTTCGGGTCAATTCGGGTCGGGTCAATTCGGGTCGGGTTAATTCGGGTCGGGTCAACTCGGGTTCGGGTCAGCCCGATATAAGTAAAAAAAAATAAAAATTGGATTATTTAAGTATATTTACAATGCAAAATGTGTTAAAAAAACTCGGGTCAAGTCGGGTTGGTAAGGTTCGGGTCAATTCAGGTCAAAGCTAAAAAATATAAACTCGAACCCGTGCCTAATTAGAACTCGGGTCAATTCGGGTCAACTTAAATTGACCCGAATATATTTTTGAACCTAAGTGAACCGACTTGAATAGACTTATTCGGGTTCGGGTTCGAGTCGGGTCAACTTTTCCGACACCCTAAATGTAAGGAAAAGATCTAACAATTTAGCTTTATATAGCAAATAAAAAAGTATGAAATTTTAGCCTCTCAAAAATTTATTACAAACTCAAATGTTTTATAATATAGCAAGATTTTATATATTGAAAATAAAAATCATTATTAATAAATATAACATGTAAAAATAAAATTATATCACGCATATAAATAATTGACATGTTTTATTTATAAAAAATACATAAAATGAAACCAAGTCAAGTCTTGAAAATCAAATTAACACAAATCGTTTTAAGCCAGATAAATTGAACCAAATTTCAAAACAACATTTATTAATAAGATACTTTTTAATCCAATTTTCTATTTTTGAAATGTAGCGAAAAATATAACACTGGAACCAAAATACTAAGACATGCACCTTCTCTTTAGGTACTATTTAAAGAGCCAAAGACCCAAAACTCCAAGACATAAAGACCGAATAAATGAATGACAAGCTAAGGCTATTCGAAACGGGTGTTATTTGCAGTCGGTCGGCTGCATTCTGAAATCAATCGTCGACTGTGATTCGATCCCACCCACGAGAAACTTAAAAAAGTAAAAATCTTTTTCTCAATTTTCTTACCGTTAGATATTTAAAACAAGAGTCAAGTTATTTTGGATACCATATCTATCATGGATACTAAGGGACTCATCCCTACCATTCATCCTCATCATATCTAATGGTTGAGATTAAAAGTATTTAATTATTTCACTTATTTTTAAAACTTAAATATCTTTTAAACCGTTAAGTGTTAAACGGAAAAAAATATACCATCGCGACGAGCATTTAATTAGCTTTCTACAGATATGCAATATGATATACTTTTAAAGAAAAAAAATCGTTTTTTTTTTTTAAATTTGCGTAAATATCATATATGATAATAGTGTTTTATCATATATGATATTATTGTTATATTACAAATTATTACAGAATCATATATGATATTGGTTTATATCATATGATATTGGTTTATATCATATGATATTGGTTTATATCATATATTATAAGTTATATCATATATGATACCAGTGTTACTATCATATATGATATTTAGTATCATATATGATAAATTACGGAAAAAACAAAAAAAAATAATTTGTCGAAAGTTTATCATATAGCATATCTGTAGAAAGATAATTAAATGCCCGTCGTAATGGTATATTTTTTTTCGTATAACGATTGACGGTTTAAAAGATATTAATGTTTGAAAAAAAAGAGGAAATTGGTTTTATGTTTAATCTTATCTATTAGATTAAGATGGAGATGAGTGGTGGAGATTAGTCCCTTAGTATCCAAATAAAGTTTGGTATCCAAATGAACTTAAATCTTAAAACAAATAAAAACAATTTTTTTTAATTTAAAGTTTAAACATTTTATCCCTATAAAAACCTCATTTATACAACCATTTTTCACACACATTCAAATTACACTTCTCAGAATTACAATGTCTTACGAATTATTTTTTGCCGACCCGACGACGAGGATGATGTTAGAGCTTGCGGTATTTACGAAAGCTTGTCAAGCGACTTACGAAGCATCAAACCTTTCAAACCAACAAACATGCATAAATAGAGATTATGTCGGTGCTCATAGTCGTTTAGTGAAGGCTTATATTTTGATGAGCCACAGTATGACCAAGAACGATTCCGTGCGCGGTTCTGAATGGATCGAGAACTATTCACATGAATTTTTCGCGAGGTAACTGATAACTATCCTTTTTTTTTAAACTCGGTTGATTGTAAGAGACGTGATTGTCTTTCACCATTGTTGAAATGTACTTCCACTATTTGTCAAATGGCATACGGAGCCATTCCTGATGCTCTTGACGAATAGTTGCAACTGGGTGCGACAACAGCCCGTCTCTGTCTTTGAAACTTTTGGAAGGCCATCATGAATTTATATAATACAGAGTTCTTGCGAAAGCCGACATACACCGACATATAAAAACTCTATGCTCATCACGAGGAAAAGCATGAGTTTCCTGGGATGATAGGAAGTATCGATTTGTACAGATTGGCCATGATTAAATTGTCCAGTTACATGTAAAGCTCAATTTTCTAAAGGCGATCATGTGTCAACTCCTTTCATATAATTGGAAGTGGTCTCCTCTCAAGACTTATAGATTTGGCATGCGTTATTTGGTGTCGCCGGGATGAATAACGACGTGAATGCTTTACGGTAATCCCTGTTTTCAATGATCTTAAATCAAATAAAGCACCAGATGTGGGGTTCGTGGCTAATAACGTGTATTATCAGATGGGATATTATCTTACTAACGAGATATACCAGAAACGGTCTGTTCTTATCAAGTGTATAAAAATCCGGGGTCGAATAATCACAAACGGATAATGCATAGAACGAAGCACGAAGCAGCAAGAAAAGATGTGAAACGAGTATTCGGTGTATTAAAAATAAAGTGGAAGCTAATTAAACACCCGACTCGAGGAATGTCAAGACGTAGATTATCATACATAAGATACACATGCATCATATTATACAATATGATAATTCAGCACAATGGGACGGAGATATCTCCCACATTTTATCCGGAAGAAGAATATGGTGATGAAGATCCGGTAAATACACATGAAGAATCGTTGGAAATTACTCCAGAGAAAATCAGCGAAACAGGTAATCTAAACCTAAAAACCGATCTAGTATAACAAATATGGAATAACCGCAATTAAGTGTAATGTTTTTATTTTATTTTATTTATTATTTAATGTTTTATTTATTTATGTAATGTTTTATTTATTTATGTAATGTTTTATTTATTTATTTATTTATTTATGTAATATTTTTATTTAATGAAAAAACATTAGAAAAATTTAAACTTAGTCGCCTTGTTATGGAAACAAATCGCATGTAAGTCGTCGGAGAGAGAAAACTGAGGTGACAGAAAAAATCGTGGTCGCACTAGGTCACTGTTGTACATAGCCTACAAGACTACATTAAAAATAGATAATGAAATTTAATTAAATTTGCCGTATTATTTTATAATTAAATTAATATTACAAACTTTAAAAAATAATTTATTCAATTAGCTAAGAGTAAACTATTATTTTATAAACACTTAAGAAAAAAATAAAATAAATGTTTATTTCTTAAATTATATATTTTTGTCAGGACAATAATTTTGAGATGGAGAGAATAAATATTTTATGCAATATTTTCAAAACTGAGTCACTAATCAACTATGTCAAGATATCGGGTTATCGGTTTGACCACCGAATCAAGATATTATTGCCAATCTATATAATTAAGTTGCTTTCTTTTAAAAAAACACAAAACAAAACAAAATTTCTGACCATGACTCAATAACCGGGTTGACTGAGTCACTTCAAACCGAGCGGGCTTAATCGGGTTTCAAACATGAACTCGCTTTATTTGACCCATTTCTAGATCGATACAACTCAACCGGTTGACCTGGCTGGACCGAACCGGAGTTCAAAACATTGATTTTATACACCACTATCATGATATCCACGCAAAACAACGATTTTCAAAGCTATTAAAATTGAGAAAAAACAAAAACTCATAAAATATATAAACATAATGTTTAAATTAAAAACATAAAATTTTAGAAAATAAAAATAGTTTTATCATAAACAGAAAATAAATAAATAAATATATTAATTTAAAAATAAATATGTGTTATATTTAAGCTCAAGAATCTAAAAGTTCAAGTTATATTTTAAAACTGATTCCAAATATATTATAAAATATATTCATAAAATAATATAGATTATACATTAAAATATTTAATAATAGTTATATGGTTAAATTTAGTTGTAAAACTCGCATGCTTTTACCATAAACAATACACTTAGTAAATGTACGTACATATAAAAACTTTCCTTTTATAGCATGAACACGTGGCACGATTATTAATTACAGAAGTTACGTACGTGTTATTACACGATAAGTATTAAGTACGTGATAGTACACGATAATTATTAACAATAATAATTAAAATCACGAACATGAAATCATGAACGTAAAAATCACGAACATGTGATTACGTACTTATTTAATGTAATACGATAAATATCGTTACGAACAAGTATTTATCTATAGCATGAATAATTAAGTATAACATAACACGGAAACACTAACACACGAACACATAAAATATTAGACACGGGAAAACTTCGGGTTTTCCATTATGGGCCCCATATGCCGCGGACACCAAGAGACAAGAGGGCCAAGCCCATGTTTGGTTTTATTAAAATAATAAAAGGGAAACATGTTTTTCACTTTACACAGTTTTTCATAAAAATAAAAAACCCTAGCCTCTTTTTCTCTCTATAGCCGCCGGCCTAAGGAGTTCCACAAGGGGGTGATCATTCGATTTTGTTTGATTAATTCTAGTGACTGTGTTCGTGTTATTAACCTCCATTTGTTTCACGCATTCGGTAATCCGTTATCCCTTTTCTTTTAATTCTTTTATTTAAATAAGAACATGTAATCACGGGGTTATTAAACAAGTAATTAAAACATGTTAGTTAAATCATGGGGGTAAAATTAAAAGGTGTTTCGGGTTGGTTTTGTTCGGCCGACACCCAATCGAGAGCCCGTGGCTCTCGGCTTGTTTTGGTTCGCACCACCAACCGAGACCTCGAGTCTCGGTGTGGTTGGTTTCGCTCGACAGCAGGAACCACGGGACCCTGACTTAGGTCGGGGTACCGCTTGGTTTGTTTGGGGGTCTCGGCAACAGCAGCCACAACCACCAGCTCAAGCCGGTGGCGGTTTTGGTCAAGCAGGGGAACCGCAGGCGCAGCAGGGGAACCATCAGCACACAACCGGTGGGAACTTGGTTGTGGTCAGCGGCTAGCCGAGAGGGAACCACCGGCTTAAGCCGGTGGCGATTTTACACAAGCAGTGGCAACCGGCCGAGCCGGTTCGCCACTGTTAAGGGTGTGTTTGGTTGATCCGGTTCAAGGGTTTATTCGGTCCGGTTCACGACATGTCTAAATTAAAATCATGGGTCCGGTTCATGACTAAACTTTTACAAATATTTATTTTTACAAGTATATTATTTAACAAGAGAATTAAATTAATTAAGACATGACAAATAATTAATTTAATTTAACATGGACTTAGGTTAATTATTATTCATGAATAATACATGTTTTAACCTAAGTATTTATTTATTTAATATAGACTAAAGTATTAATTAATTATTAAGACATGGAATATAATTCATTAATAAATATGACTTAGGTTATAATTAATATAATATCAATACATGTTTAACTTAAGTATTTTATACACCTTAATTTAATTAAATCATGCTTACATTTAATTAAATCATATAACCTATAGTTTATTTAATTAACATGATATTATTAATAAACTATACTATATTCACATAACTTATGTTATTTAACTAGTAAACTTATGCTTATATTATTAGCTTATTAATGCAGTTTAATTCTAAATATAGAAACTTTCTAATTCAGGAAACTTACTATTTTTAGAAAGTTTCTATTTTTAGAAATTGATCTACTTTAAGAAGTTAATAAATTTTTGGAAACTTTCTATTTTTTGAAACTTTCTATTTTTGGAAACTTTCTATTTAGGAAACCTGCTATTTTTAGAAAGTTGCTTATTATTACAGAACAAGTATAATGATACAATAAATACAAGTAATACTTAATCAGAATACATAGAATACATGATAAACACAACATAACCTTAAAATCAGTAAAACAAGACGAGAACATATTAAACAAGCTAAGATATGATATAATCAGTTATGTACCCAGTAAACAGAATACTTATACATGTACCCTATTTTATGTAGCATTAGTGAGATCGAAGTAGGACTTTCATTCTTTCGTCTTCTTCGTTCACTGGATATAAGGTACGGATTTCCCGTCCCTTCAGTATGGACATTCTTTCCTTATTAGGATTCCCCGTTTGTAGCCAACTGTTTTCACAGTATTGTTTTATATGTTTGATTACTTATGTTAGTTTAAGAGCCTAAGCCATATACATGCATGACCAGTGTCACCTAGTTATGGAGGTACCATAACAATAACACTGGAGGCACCAGTGTTATGACTTCCCCACGGCGAAGTGATTGCTCGTGGCGTTCCTTTTCAATTTTGGTCATTATATTATATTATCATGTGGGACGTATGGGTGCATCCTAGTTACATGTTTACCAGTAATACCAGAGTGAATCGATGTGTGCCTTGCATCCTTCACTAGGAGTTGATCCCTCCTACCCAGACTATTTAATTAGAGGCAACCCCTCTAATTGCATGACGAGGTCTCCCCTCCAAGTATTCATGCACGGTGGAATCTCATGACCTATATGGGCTATTGGCTAATTTAATACAGATTTTACATAAAACGCAAGTCTTTTCAAACTATAAAACCAGCTTTATGAACAAAATTCTAGGTTACTTAGGACTTATACTTTTCCGCCACTATTAGTCTTTATGCTTATGTTATTCCATGTTATACTTGTATATCCATGCACTGAGCGTTATGCTCAGCCGTTTTCCTTTCATGTTCCCAAGCGGCAGGTACTCAAGGGCGCTCGTAAACTTTAAGCGTACGTGCATATGGATTGGAAGCTATCTAGCCGCATGTACTTTATGCATTTCATCATACATTTTTCTACTTATTTCTTTAGACATTGTTTAGTCCTTTTCCTTTATAGTACTTATGTTTGTGTGTGATGAGCTTATACTTGGGGAACCGATGGTTGTTTCCGGTATTTCCTTTCATGGTCATTTAATGTTTTTAAGACATTTACCTTGTATGCTTTAATGACACGCCATGATTACACATGACATTCCATTTACCAAAATAGGGTGTTACATTAATAATTATGTAAGTCGTTGTGTTTGACTTTTAAATTATTTTTTTTCTCAAAATAAAGCATGAAACACATGTGTTATATTTAACAACTTTTACTATCATAGTATTTGTAGCAACTAGTAAGGTATCCGTGCAATACGATGGCGGATATTATGTGGCTAAATGTTTTGACATCATGTGTCTTTGGTCGTAACCATCATATACTGGCCTTATGCTTTGTGTTTCATTCATAGCTAGGTTTTGGTAGCTAATAAGTGTGTAAACACTTATCCTGTTACCACTTAAAACAAAGAAAAACAAGACCAACACGTGTAATTAATATCGTAAATGTCAGAATTATGCGTGGTTTGTGTTTTTGTTGTGAAATAGGTACAAAATATCAAAAAGAAATAAAACACAGGATTTCACGGTCATGTATCGAAGATAAAGTTAAAGGACCAAAAAGTGCCAAAAGAATGAAGTTTGGAGGGCTAAGGATAAAGATTTGATGAAGATTTTACAAGGACCATTTTTGCCATTCTCCAAAGTTATCCACTAATAAACCACATGGAAGAGCACAAAATTACGAAACCAACGGTCCCGACCTCGCATCGTAACTCCTCACGGTTTGTTCTCTATGAATTTTTTAAGTTTAATTAGTTTTTAAATTAAATTAATAGTTTTTAATAAATAAATAATAAATAAAAATATATTTTCGTAAATTAAAAAAAAGTTTTTTATTTTATAATAGTTAGTTTAGTATTGAAATAATTAATTTTGATTTTTAAATATTTTTAGTTTTAATAGTTTTATTTTTATTTATTTTTAAACTAACACAAAAATATTTAAAAAAAAATAGCATGTGTGTTTCTTTTATGAGTAATTAGGTGCATGTTTCTAGAAGATTAAAGATGGTGGAGTTGGTTAAAGTATATTAATCAAGAACCCTTGGATAAAAAAATAATGAAAGGTGAAGATGGTGATCCCATTGTTCTATCTAAAAGTATATTTTATCCTATTGATGGAAACACATCATCACCTACCAAATGACCAAGATGCTCTCAAGTTAAAGAAGAGAAGGTGATTAAAAGTCTAAAAAGACTAATCTACCCCAAGCACTTTGACTTCAACTATAAATAGCACCTCATTTTTCTTTATTTTGTATGTAGATTTTAGGTAGTTAATTAATGTCAATTTTATTTCTTGTTTTTGAAATGTATTTTCTTTCAACTTTGTACTAAGCTTATTATTAAGCTCTTTTAATATTAATAAAAGTCAAGTTTTAGCTTATTCTCATTCTACCTTTCTTTATCTTTTTACTTTTAATAATCTAGCTTATATTTTGAGATTAGTTTTTATAAATTTTTCCAAATAAGTTAAGATTTATATAAAAGCTTGGAATAAGTCATCTTATTTCAAGCTTATTGTTGCCTTATACCTAGATCTAGCTTATCGTTGGAGGATTTATTTAATTAGCTTTTTAGCTTTTTAAATCTCATAAGTTCTAAGCTTAGGCTTACAACTTATTTATAAGCTAGCTTTTTAATTAAGTACTTTTAGTTTATATCCATTAGTTTTTTAGATCTATTAGTTTTTAGTTTAAAAAATTAAAAATACTTTCATAAAACCAAAAAAAATAGTTAGATCTATTAGTTTTTTATACAAATTAGTTTAGATCTATAAGTTTTAAGCTTAAATATTAATATATTTTTATAAATTAAAAAATATTTTCTAGATCTATTAGTTTTAATTAAATCTCTTTATCATATAATAATTATTGCTTATTATCCTTACCTTTTATGTTTTCTTTGATCTCGGCGTATCGATCTATCACTATTGGTAAAGAGCTTATGGTTTAATTTGGTTCAAGTTTGATATGGTTGATTAATTTGGTTGACCGTGTATTTTACGGGCCGTGATACGCTTAGTTTTGGTTTGATATTGGTTGGCCGTGTACTTTACGGGCCGTATTTTGTTGATGTTGTTTGTTTAGAGCGATTATCTTCGGACTACGGGTACTAGTTTTCTCCCTTTTTAATTTCTATGCTTATTCGCTTTAGTTTAATTAATTAGATCGTTATAGTTTAAATTGTTTTCATAAAAGTTATATTTTTCATAAAAATCGGTTTAATTAGTTTTAGTTATTATTATTTGTTTTAAAATATAGATTTAAAAGTTTAAAAATTAGATTTCATTTAGATAAGCTCATTATTAGTAAAAAGTTTACAATTTTTTTGTGATTATTAAGCTTATTAGTATATAAAGCTTGTAGCTTTATCATATAAAAAGATTAATAAGCTTAAAAGGTTGAAGCTTTATGCTTTATTTTTAAGTTTATCTTTGTTATTTCATTTTTTTGTCACTTTTATTTGCTATTACGTGCTCGCATTTAGATTAATTTTGCATTTAGATTTATTATTATTTTTAATTATAGTTTATTTTTGTTGCATCTAGATCTAAATTTGTAGTTTAATTTTATATTCTATTTTAGAGTAATTTCACGTGAATTAATTACGCTTTTATTTTTTATATATTCCTTAGCCTACATATTTTCCCCATTTTGAGTTTAATTAGACAATAGATACCAAGCAATTATTATTAACCAAGAACAATAAATCTTGTGTTAAGTTGTGAATTAAATGGAAACGAGTCGATTTATACATATAAAAAACGTATATTAAAATGGCGCCGTTGCCGCTTCGACCTCGTTACGATTGACGGTTTTTCGTGAGACGATTTGGATTTTTGGATCCGTTCACTTTTGAACGTTATTTTTCTGGTTAAAAAAAATCAAAAACAAAAAAAAATCAAAAATATAAAAACACAAAAAAATAAAAAATCACAAAAGCAAATTTTTTCCTAAGATTTGCACCAAAAAATTAAAAAATCTAAAAGTAATACTTTTCCTAAAGCATTACACCAAAAATATTAAGTACTATTGTTATTTTTCTTATTTCGATATCTTTCGTTTTTTATTGTAAATATATTTTTCTTAAAAAAATACAAAAAGTTTTTTCTTTTACAATAGATATTACGTATAAGAACCCCAATATACAATATTTCCATAAGTATTGCTTGCAATACCTCGTATATAGAGGCGTTCCGGTTTCTTATACGTGTATCGATCAAACAAAAATAAAGGCAAAAATAGATAAATACTTTCGTTAAGCAATAATTCGAAAAATACGAACTTTAAGGTGAATAGAAAGGCGACATGCTATAAAAGGCCGTCTAAGGGAAGCTAGGTACTTAAGTGCTTCGCGCCACCTCATTCCTCCCGTTCACTTGTAAGTATTTTGAGAAGGAAGGCTCATCGAGGGTTTTGCCGCCCAAGTAGTATTACATATATATTTTTTTGTAGCTTTTTGATATTGAACCTCGAGAGGGATAATCCCTTTCCACTCAAAGTCGACCGAGGTCTCCTACCTCATTCCTCGTGTTTCGTTGTATGCGCACTCGGGCACGTGCACACATACCGAGTGGTGTACCAAATACTTCTAATTCTTCCAAAAAGAAGAAGAAGAACAAAAGACCGTCAATCAAGCCGATCCCGAGAACCGAGCTTTCAACAATACGATGGCAACGGATAACCAACCTATGATCGAGATTTTGCAATCACACATCGAGGGAAACAATGACGCTATCGTTGTCCTGCAATTGGAGCAAATAATTTTGAAATTAAAAAGGGTTTTATTCAAATGGTTTCCGCTACACCATTTTTAGGCCGTTCCCAAGATGACCCCCATGATCATATTAAGAGATTTATCCATTTGACTAATACGGTGAAATACAATAGGGTGACTCAAGAGGCAATACGTTTGTTTCTCTTTCCTTTTTCCCTCGAGGGACAAGCCCGAATTTGGCTTGATAAGGAACCACGCAAAGTATTCTTACATGGGCAGATTTAGATACCAAGTTCATTAGCTACTTTTTCCCACCATCACGGACCACCTCTTTAAGGAATGCCATCATTACCTTTGAACAAAAATATGGGGAAACTATTAGTGAGTCTTGGGATAGATTTAAGGAGCTTTTGAGAAAGTGTCCTCAACATGGTTTTACTAAAGTTCATCAAATTAATACTTTTTATAATGGATTAACTTTGAATGACCAAGATTCACTAAATAGTGCTTCGGTGGAAATATTTTGGTTAAATCAATGAATGATGCTTGGAATATAATTGAAAACGAGGCAAAAGTTCAAACCAAGAGTGTAAGGGCTACAATGGCTAGTGCTAGTGATAATGAGGTGACTAATCAAATTAAGGAGCTTACTTCAATTGTGAAATAACTTGCTTTAAGAGATAATGTGACAACCATGGTTTTGGGGTTCGTCACTTAGACTATAGTTTAGGGTGTTTTGTGCAAATATGTGCTTTTATCTGCTTATGTGTTTATTTTGTATGTTTGGAGTGAGGTTTGGATATCGTTTATGGGTATATTGTACTCATAAGTAAATAGAGAAACGGTTATTTCATGTTCATGAGCTCACAAGGTAGTGACTATGAAATGAGATGGTGTTATTTAGTGGTTTTACGTATACGTATATGTATTGTAGAAAATCGTATTTTTACGGTTTAGGGTTTTGCATTTAGGGGTCTCGGAAGAGGTATTTAGTCACGGGTGTTAATAAGTGTGTAAACACTTATCCTTTTGCCACTAAAATCAAGGAAAAACAAGACCTAATCATGTGTTTAATATCGTAAAAGTCGGAATTACGTGTGGTTTTGTGTTTTTGTGTTAAAATAGGTACAAATGATTAAAAGAAGAGAAAACACGGGATTTCACGGTCAAAAGTCGAAGAAAAGTCCAAAAAGAGACGAAGACAAAATCAAAAGACCAAAATGTGCCCAAGTTCACGAAAACCGGCTAAATCGATACGATTTGAAGAAAAGATCAAGAAAGTCAAATTCAAGTTCGATTTTTTCACGGGTTTAACTTTATGAAGATAATCAGGCCAAGTGGGTCCCAAATTGGACTATTGGGCCCAAAAACCCATTTGAGAGGATATCCTATCATCTATTGGGTCAAAAGCCCAAAAGAGGCCCAAACCTATTAAGAAACGGATGGGACTGAGCTTGGGCTCAAAATCCCACTTGGCTAATTAAATAAAAACGGAAGGAAAAGATCTTGGGCCAAAGCCCATTTGGTGAACTAATTGGACGGTGGAAGTGAATAAAAAGATTTCATATTTTTTTGACTCATAAAAACCGGTCAACCCTTCATAATCAGTCAAAACCCCACACTTATTCATCTCACACGTATCCCCTCACCAGACTCTAAATAAAACGTTTTTTACCCACCTTCCCCACTTTCCTCAAACGATGAAAACAAGAAAATAAATAGAACCGAGAATAGGGAGAGAAACAAATGGGGAAGAACAAAGAACTTTACACCCAGCAGCCACAAACCCTAAATAATTGGGGCTTTCTTATCTGCCCTCGATTAGACCTCACGCGCTGAAATAAAAGGCCAAGAAATTCGGAAGGAAGAAGGTGCTGTTATCAATCATACGTGGCCTCCCCATTTGTCGCAGCTAGCATATGATTGGTGGATACACCTCACCACCAATCATCCACCAATGATATAACACCACATCAGCAATACGTGGCTCAAGTCCTTTTCATTCGTTTGATCAAAAGAGAAGAAAGAGAAGATTGGAAGAACGGCTTAGATGGAAGAACGTGGGCACCAAGATTAGGGTTTGCCTATATAACCCTCACAACTTGTAATAAAAAAGGATAGTCCATTTTTTTATTAAGCTTTTCTTTATTTTCAGTTTTTTAATTAGGAGTAGGGTTAATTAGATTTAAATTTTTGCAAATTAGAATAGGTTTATTGTAATTTCTTAATTTCAGTATTGTACTCTTTTTATATAATTAATGAAAAAGTGTTTTTAATTTTCGTTGCAATTTAAATTCCTGTCAAGTTTCTTTTAAATCTGCTTTAATCTCCTTTTTTACAGTTACTGTTCATTTTATCATAAAAAAAATAAAAAAAATAAAATAATAAAAATAATAATAAAAAAAATAATAATAAAGATAATTAAAGTTACTGTTTGAGTTGGTTCGTTGGTTCGAGAGATTTGGAACGAAGATGATGATGATGTTGATGATTAAGGTGGTGTTCGATTTGTTCTCAAAGATGGCTCATCGCCAATCTTCATCCCAATGGATTCATCACTAGGTTCTCATTCCTTTTCTTTATTTTTATTTTTCAGTTTAAGCTTTTGGTTTATTTTATTATGTTAAATCTGTTTATGCTTTAGTTTACTTTTGAATTTGCTTTAAATTGTTAAAGTTTCTGTTTGGTTAGTTTGGATTTACATGTTTATTTTGGTTATTGAGTTTTAGATTAATTGATATTAGCTTATGTTTTATTTTGATAATGATCTGCTTATTTGGTTTTTGTTATTTGCTTATTCTTAAATGTTTGGATTTGAGTAGTTTAAATGTTTCATCTGTTTAGTTAGTTTGGTTCTGCTATTGGTTAGATTTTTGATCTGTTATGTGTGGATTATTATTAGTTTAGGATGGTTTATTTTTGGTTTGATATATTAGCTTATTTGATTCCGCCTTTTAGTTCGTTTAGTTTTCAGCTTATTTCGCTATAGCTTATTTGATTTTGTTTGTCACCTTATTTTATAATCAGATTATCTGCTTTGTATTGCTTATTTGCTTCCTGCTTATTGTTGATCTTTGCTGCGTATAAACATTCAGACCTTATTGGTCTGAGTTAGTTTAATTTCCAAAAAAAATATATTTAATATTAGCATAAATTTCGTCACTGGTGGGAATTGATCCAGTGACCTCTCGCTTAGCTACCAGCATACCCAACCACTTGATCTAGGACCCTTTTTGTGTTTTTTATTGCAGTATCAAATTAATATAGGGTAATTCATATTGGCAGTTTTGTTTAAAAGTTTAATTAATTTTAAGTTTTGTTAAATTTTAATTAAATAGTTTTTAAAATGGATTCCGTTTTTATTTATTTTATTCAGATTTCAAAAATACAAAAAGACAAAAAATATTTTATTTACTTTGTAATATTAAATTTGTTTTCATTTTATTTTGTTAATTCAAAATAGTTTTTTTAAAAGTTTTTATTTTAATTTTACGTAAAAGTCTTTAAAATAGTTTTTAATTAAGTTTTATTTTAAAATATATTTTTCATTTAAAGTTTTTAAAAGTTTCTTTTATCTAGTTTTCAATCAAATTAGTTTTAAATTTTAGTTTCAAAATAGTGTTTATTTAAATTAGATTAAATTAGTTTTTAAATTGTTTAAATAATTTTTAAATAGTTTTAATTAAATTAGTTTTCAAATTTTAAATAGGTTAGTTTATAATTCCAAGTTTTATTTACCAAAAACAAAGTTAGTCGAAACGTTAATTGGAAATCAATTCGAGTCGAGTCGAGGAACGATAAAAGTAATATAAAAAGGGTAAACAAAATCTCTTTATCAAATGGCGCCGCTGCCGCTTCGCTCGTACGATTGACGATTTTTCGTGAAGACGTTTGGATTTTGGGATCCGTTCGCTTTGAACGTTAATTTTCTTGCACAAAAAATCAAAAATCTAAAAAAATCAAAAACTTAAAAATACAAAAAAATTAAAAAATCACAAAAGCAATTTCTTTCCTAAGAATTTCACCAAAAAAAAATTAAAAAAATCCAAAAGTAATACTTTTCCTAAAGTATTACACCAAAAATATTCTTCTTTATCCTCTATTGTGTTTAATTCTTTTCTTAACCCATTTTATTTTTAATTCTTCATGGATTCGTCTTGCGTACGGTGTGGGAGACCATGACATGGTTTTCAAACATGTCAATGGTGTACTTGTGAGCGGTGTGGTTTTGATATCGACAATACACAATTTGGATTTTGTCCATTTTGCAATTCAACGAATTCGTACTTCTCCTCTTACAATACTTTCTCACCCCCTCCCGTCTATGACAATCCTTATCCGCAACATGCACCGGGTTTTTCTCAATACCCGTGTTGCAATCATTGTGGGGGCCCTCACGATACTTCTTATTGTCAACCAATGAATTATGAGCCACATCCGTGCTATAATTCCGGTTTTCAAAATTTTGAACCCCCACATCCCAACCTCAATCATCAATCCTCTCAGAGAATTCAACAAATCAATGCTTTGAATGACGAAAGAAAAGCCCTTCTTTTGAAACTTCATGACGGCATAATTCGACTGACCGAGACATTGGAGGAGCAACAACGACAACGACAAGAGCAAGTATCTAATCTTAGTGATTATACTCCGCCTCTTGTCCGTTCTTTTTATTATGATGACGATGAGAATTCTATTTCTTGGAATGATCTTTGTGCTCAATGTCCTAGTGCAATTGTAATTCCTTCTCTCGACTTGCCGGCTCTCGAGCCTAAGGATTCTACCACTCCTATTCTCGATTCTTCCACTACGGAGCCCGATGCCTCTCTCATCATGGGGGATGAGGGTCTTATCACTATTCCTTGTGACGAGACTCTTATTCTAATCCAAAGTGAGCCTACGGTTGCTTCCGATAGTGACGATGAGTGTGAATCTCTTTCTAGTGATGACTCATTACCTCCCACCGACATCTTGGAAAACGATTCTTTGGCTTTATCTAATCCCATTTTTGATCTCGATGATGATTTTACTTCTAGTGATGACGAGTCACTATCCGATGAAGACGTTCCGAAGGAAAATTTCAAGATTTATTCGAACCCTTTATTTGATTTTGATGACGCCTATATCTCTAGTGAGGTGAATCCTCTCTTTGAAGAGGGGATTGAGGACATTGATAGCTCCGACTCTCTTGCTATTAATGAGCATTCTTTGTTAGCTATGCCACCTCCCATCGTAGAGGAGGTGGAGAGATTTGACCCTACCTTCCGTTTGATTCAGTCTGGTGAGGTGACGCGGGTGGTAGATATGCCTTCTGATATTTCTCATATTATGTTGCCACCCCGTCCTACCGCGTGCACACCCAAGCAAGTGATGTATCGCTTTTACTCTCCTCATTTCATACCGGGAAACGAGGATGAGTGCTTTGACCCAGGAGGTGACATTGACCATTCTTTGATTGATACCTTTACGGATTTGTCGAATAGTGACCATCCTATGTCTTTGGGGGATGACAATTTGTCTCCTTTACCCACCCCACCTCCCGTGGATCACGACCTCACATATTTCACGTATGTTGAGAGGACTTTTCTACCTTTCATGACTTATCCTCCCGCCTCTCATTTATTATGTTCCTCCGGGACCGAGGATAAGATTTTTGATCCCAGTATAACATTCGAGGTTTCCCCATGGACCATTTAATTCGGGGTCGAGTCAGGCTCGTGACTCGGTTAACAAAAACATGTGCTTCTCGGGAGGCAACCCGATGCTCTATTTTTCTATCTATTTTCTACAATAATTGTAGGGGGAGCCGTGTAGGTTGTTTGTTTTGTGTGTTATGATTGTGCAGGGACATGTGCTTTGATGATCCACTTTTGGTACTTTTGACGAGACCCGTGTTCCTGTGTTTCCCGTGTACCCGGTTCCTTCGATAAGTTTTTGCTATTGTGATTCAATCATGTATATAAATAAAACGAATAAATGTAATCACTTTAGTTGTCCTTTCCTTAGCTCGATTTTAAACAACGTACTCAATGTCCTAAGTGTAGGGGAGTTTATTCTCCCACATGCTTAAACATTGAGGACAATGTTTATATTAAGTGTAGGGGGACTTCTATCGAGTTTTAGTGGGCTTTTCCATGAATTTGACCCCATTTTAACCGGAAAATTTTAAAAATTTTCAACATTTTTCAAATTTTTGATCTATTTTGGCCTAGTAGTATTTTTATTTATTTTCTTTCTTTTTATCTTCGCATCGTATTAATAATTTTCATTTCAAGAATAAAGTAAAAAAATAAATAAATGAATAAAATGGTTTTAACAAGTTTAGATATCTTTGATATATTAGGCCCGTCGTGTATATTTTGACTCAACCCGAGTTTACTTATCCAAGTTTACTCTAGCTAGTATCCTTAACCATATGAACCTTAATTGGTTTATTAGGCTAAGCATCCACGAGTCTCATTTCTTGAGATTTTAAATTGTGGAGAACGAGAGATGATAGAGTTAATTATAAGTTTGGTATTCTTTCATTAAATTATGTGAGTTAGTTATGAGATTTTTCTCCCATCGCTTGTTAATAAATATATTTGCAATAAATAAGGTTGTACGATTTGAAAAGTTACTTAGCTTCTAGCACAAGATCGTTTAAAAGTTGCTCGGGATTAATTAGAGTTCATAGCCAAGGCATAACTTATTGAAGCGGGACGCAAAGATTGGCTTATCCAAAAAGGCCCTAACAAGGCATGAGGATACCCGAGTCCAAAAAGGCCCTCACAAGGCATGAGGATTCACTTTTTGCTAAAGATCCTAAGAGATTGTGAAGATCATTAATCCAAATCAATATGATGGATCAAGACACACGACGAGAAGCAATTACTCCCCTAAAGATCATGGAGAAGTCTATCCAAAAAGACCCTAAAAAGGTATGAGGATAAATAGATCCAAGTCCGAAAAGGAGGCGGATCGTTGTATATCAAAATCCTAAATAAAGAAGAGGATAAATGAAGAAGTCGTGGTCAACGTTTGAAGCATCTTTCACTCCTAATGAAGATGTATACCAAAATGAAGAGAAGACCATAATTTCAAGATCGTCTCTCAAGATTTGAAGTTTGAAGTACAAGCCAAATTACGGTCCGAGAAAGGTCTCAAATCGTGAAACGAGTTATGCCAAGATATGAACTTTATGAGGTTTCGAGAAGCAGTTTTAAAAGATTTTGTCCTTTAGCTAACTATTGATTAAATCGTCCCACTTTATTTTCGGCCTTAATAAATTATCGAAATAAGTAAAAAATGCATCCTCGTGATCATTCAAGACAAAAATAAAATAAAAGAGATACACCGTAGGAATAAGGGGGTCTAAGTGATTAATAAAACCACATGAGTAAGTGTTAGTTGTGCTAACTTGTAGTTTCAATGATCTCGTTTTTAAGCTTGGTATGGGGAACGTGAAACTTGAGGGTGATTAATATTCATGACACCAAAGCCCTAATTCAAGTCTTAGATTTCTTTACAAGTTTCTTCCATCGAATAGTTTCCAAGTTAATAAATGATTATAACTTTTGTCTCTATCTTAAAGTTTTATCTTTGCATAGTAGTAGTAGTAAGTAATAGTAATAAAGGCCGAGATGGATTTATTATGAGAAAAATGTAATGCTTTAAAACTATGCATTGCATGGGGTCATTGCAATGGTCAAGTGTAGGGGATTTAATAAGTGTGTAAACACTTATCCTTTTGCCACTAAAATCAAGGAAAAACAAGACCTAATCATGTGTTTAATATCGTAAAAGTCGGAATTACGCGTGGTTTTGTGTTTTTGTGTTAAAATAGGTACAAATGATTAAAAGAAGAGAAAACACGGGATTTCACGGTCAAAAGTCGAAGAAAAGTCCAAAAAGAGACGAAGACAAAATCAAAAGACCAAAATGTGCCCAAGTTCACGAAAACCGGCTAAATCGATACGATTTGAAGAAAAGATCAAGAAAGTCAAATTCAAGTTCGATTTTTTCACGGGTTTAACTTTATGAAGATAATCAGGCCAAGTGGGTCCCACATTGGACTATTGGGCCCAAAAACCCATTTGAGAGGATATCCTATCATCTATTGGGTCAAAAGTCCAAAAGAGGCCCAAACCTATTAAGAAACGGATGGGACTGAGCTTGGGCTCAAAAGCCCACTTAGCTAATTAAATAAAAACGGAAGGAAAAGATCTTGGGCCAAAGCCCATTTGGTGAACTAATTGGACGGTGGAAGTGAATAAAAAGATTTCATATTTTTTTAACTCATAAAAACCGGTCAACCCTTCATAATCAGTCAAAACCCCACACTTAATCATCTCACACGTATCCCCTCACCAGACTCTAAATAAAACGTTTTTTTACCCACCTTCCCCACTTTCCTCAAACGATGAAAACAAGAAAAAAAATAGAACCGAGAATAGAGAGAGAAACAAATGGGGAAGAACAAAGAACTTTACACCCAATAGCCACAAACCCTAAATTGGGGCTTTCTTATCTGTCCTCGATTAGACCTCACGCACTGAAATAAAAGGCCAAGAAATTCGGAAGGAAGAAGGTGCTGTTATCAATCATACGTGGCCTCCCCATTTGTCGCAGCTAGCATATGATTGGTGGATACACCTCACCACCAATCATCCACCAATGATATAACACCACATCAGCAATCCGTGGCTCAAGTCCTTTTCATCCGTTTGATCAAAAGAGAAGAAAGAGAAGATTGGAAGAACGGCTTAGATGGAAGAACGTGGGCACCAAGATTAGGGTTTGCCTATATAACCCTCACAACTTGTAATAAAAAAGGATAGTCCATTTTTTTATTAAGCTTTTCTTTATTTTCAGTTTTTTTAATTAGGAGTAGGGCTAATTAGATTTAAATTTTTGCAAATTAGAATAGGTTTATTGTAATTTCTTAATTTCAGTATTGTACTCTTTTTATATAATTAATGAAAAAGTGTTTTTAATTTTCGTTGCAATTTAAATTCCTGTCAAGTTTCTTTTAAATCTGCTTTAATCTCCTTTTTTACAGTTACTGTTCGTTTTATCATAAAAAAATAAAAAAAATAAAAATAATAAAAAAATAATAAAAAAAATAATAATAAAGATAATTAAAGTTACTGTTTGAGTTGGTTCGTTGGTTCGAGAGATTTGGAACGAAGATGATGATGATGTTGATGATTAAGGTGGTGTTCGATTTGTTCTCAAAGATGGCTCAGCGCCAATCTTCATCCCAATGGATTCATCACTAGGTTCTCATTCCTTTTTTTTTATTTTTATTTTTCAGTTTAAGCTTTTGGTTTATTTTATTATGTTAAATATGTTTATGCTTTAGTTTACTTTTGAATTTGCTTTAAATTGTTAAAGTTTCTGTTTGGTTAGTTTGGATTTACAAGTTTATTTTGGTTATTGAGTTTTAGATTAATTGATATTAGCTTATGTTTTATTTTGATAATGATATGCTTATTTGGTTTTTGTTATTTGCTTATTCTTAAATGTTTGGATTTGAGGAGTTTAAATGTTTCATCTGTTTAGTTAGTTTGGTTCTGCTATTGGTTAGATTTTTGATCTGTTATGTGTGGATTATTATTAGTTTAGGATGGTTTATTTTTGGTTTGATATATTAGCTTATTTGATTCCGCCTTTTAGTTCGTTTAGTTTTCAGCTTATTTCGCTATAGCTTATTTGATTTTGTTTGTCAGCTTATTTTATAATCAGATTATCTGCTTTGTAGTGCTTATTTGCTTCCTTCTTATTGTTGATCTTTGCTGCGTATAAACATTCAGACCCTATTGGTCTGAGTTAGTTTAATTTCCAAAAAAATATATTTAATATTAGCATAAATTTCGTCACTGGTGGGAATTGATCCAGTGACCTCTCGCTTAGCTACCAGCATACCCAACCACTTGATCTAGGACCCTTTTTGTGTTTTTTATTGCAGTATCAAATTAATATAGTGTAATTCATATTGGCAGTTTTGTTTAAAAGTTTAATTAATTTTAAGTTTTGTTAAATTTTAATTAAATAGTTTTTAAAATGGATTCTGTTTTTATTTATTTTATTCAGATTTCAAAAATATAAAAAGACAAAAAATATTTTATTTACTTTATAATATTAAATTTGTTTTCATTTTATTTTGTTAATTCAAAATAGTTTTTTTTAAAAGTTTTTATTTTAATTTTACGTAAAAGTCTTTAAAACAGTTTTTAATTAAGTTTTATTTTAAAATATATTTTTTATTTAAAGTTTTTAAAAGTTTCTTTTATCTAGTTTTCAATCAAATTAGTTTTAAATTTTAGTTTCAAAATAGTGTTTATTTAAATTAGATTAAATTAGTTTTTAAATTGTTTAAATAAATTTTAAATAGTTTTAATTAAATTAGTTTTTAAATTTTAAATAGATTAGTTTATAATTCCAAGTTTTATTTACCAAAAACAAAGTTAGTCGAAACGTTAATTGGAAATCAGTTCGAGTCGAGTCGAGGAACGATAAAAGTAATATAAAAAGGGTAAACAAAATCTCTTTATCAGGTGTATTTTTCAGGATGGTTTTAAGTCATTTAGGACTTAGTTATATAGTTTATTTCATATTCTAAGAGTTTTTATAAAACTGTATATTTTACGTATTTTACGGTATTCGCGTAGAATTGACTAGTTTTACGGTTTTGAGGTTTATGAGGCTTTAAGAGCTGAAATAAATTAAGGGAAATTAAGGTATTATTAATAAAATTATTAATAATAAAAAAAAGGAAAAAAACGAAATTAATGGTGTATAAGTCGGTTTGGGATACAAGAAAGAAAAAGAAAAAGGAAAAAAGGAAAAAAGGGAACCAGACTTTTGTAATAGGCCAAGGACTTGTTAGGAAACAATGTAAATACTTTTTATTAACCAAAAACATTCATAATATCTCTGGATATCACCTTCAAGTTGGCATCAATGGTGATTTTTAGGGTTTTCCGTCTTCTAAAAATTCTAAGGTAAAACCTTCGATTCTCCTTTCAATTAAATTGTTTTTAATGTTTTCTTAATCAATACATGATGGATCTAGGGCTAGGTTAATTATGAAATCTGTAAATTAATGATATAAACATTATTAGAATAATTAGGGTTCATAAATATATATGGTGATGGTAATTAATTAGGTTAATTGTGTTAAATTCGTTTTTAAAAACTGAGCATAATTTTTGTGTCATTGTTTTGATCAAATCTAGAGTTCTAGACACTTTAATTTGCGATCTTGGTACCCCTGGAAAGGTAATTGAGTTGGCTTTCAAAATCAAGAAAAAAGAACTAAATTGGGGGTCTGGAAGTGGGTCAAAAATAGGTTACATCAGTCGGGTGTCAAAACAGTTTTTGGATCAGCATGTTTTTATTTTATGTTTTGAATTGTTTGGGGTACTTAGGGTTACATTTGAACCTTCAAACGAACATGAGAGTTGGTTTATATATTATAGGAAGTATCTGCATTGGGGCTAAGAATATGGAGTAGGTTAAGACCCTCTGATCATAACGAACTTTTCATATGTTCAAAATCAGTAAATTCTGGATAGGTAAAAGTATATATATATATATATATATATATATATATATATATATATATATATATATATATATATATATATATATATATATATATATATATATATATATATATATATATATATATATATATATATATATATATATATATATATATATATGGAGGCCTTACCAGTATCTTCAAGGTTACAGCCAAAGAGTAGAGTTAGCTAACACATGTAAGGGCATAGGGTTTCTTTTAAAGAGGATGTTAGTTTGGTTAAGGAGGTGTTCGATCCATAGTTTAAGGTATGAAAAAGGGGACTGTTTTGGGTTAAATGTTAACGGGACGAGTTATGAACTAAACTAAGTTAAGGGTTTCATAGAGGGATGTAATGAGATGCTTATGACATATAAACAGGGTTAAATTGTAGGAGAATTTTATATATCCATCATAGATTGAAGAGCCATTTTGGTATGTGGTTCATGTCTTGATTGTATACGTTTGTGTGTTTAGATTTTACTAGAACGTGAGTACTTGGAGAAGCTTGTTCAGGTGAGTTTCATAGTCCCATGTCTACTAATGATTTTGACTTCCAGATGGGATGGAAGAGACACTGTCTTGTTTTTATAAATTATGTTGTGATGTTTTGTGTTTATTGATGGACTTGTGCATACTTATGTGATTAACTGCTAGTTGATTCTTGATTGTTTTATGTTTTGACTTGGTACCAAGGGGATGTTGACAAGGCGGGGCCTTGGGATTGGTTCGTAGGTGTATGGGCGCCTATGGGACCATGGTTATTGGTAAGGCTGGGAGCCTTGGAAATTGTGGTTATTGGTAAGTCTTGGAGCCTTGGAATTGTGATTGTATGGTTAATCTTGAATGGTAGTTGTTAATGCATAATTGTAACATATTGTCCATTTGTTCTTTGGTTTATGGTTATTATTCACATCTTATAACTAATTTGGAGATGAAGTCTAAACCTAAGACTCTCACCAACATTATGTTGTCGTGTTTTAGTGTCTCTTTCAGGTGAGAATGTGGTTAAGCATGAGAATAGGAGTGGCTAGCTGGAAGGCTTAGGATTGCATTTGGAGGAACCCCCTTTCATCGTAGTCTTTATTTATGTTTGAATAAGTGATACTTTGTAGACACCTATATGTTTGTTATTTGTTAATTGTATGTCTTTGGTAAGAGGTAGACCTGTTACCTACTTACCTAGATGCCTGCATTGTTTGAGTTATCTTCATGACATTGTGTCACCATTTGATATTTCTATTTCATTTAGTTATCTCTATAGACACGCTATTGTTGTGATGATATCCATACGTCGCGCCTCATATTCCGCCATGGTGGGGTGTGACAGAATGGTATCAGAGCCTGGTTATAGATAATTAGGTTGCCTAGCCTAGTCTATAGCTTAAGGATCCCTGCATATAGGCGTCATAGGGTTATGTGTATGGTTTTGATTGTATTTTCCTAAATTTTATTTTCTGTGAATTTTGACTAGTATGAGTTGAACTGTAGTTGCCCATACTTAGTCACATGTTAATTATTGTTTTTCTTTTGGTATATGAATTACTCTCACAATATTTGATGAGTTATTTTCTTGTATCTAATGTATAGTATTTCGCTTTTGATGTTTAAGTCATGTTCTCTAAGAATCATGTGGTGGTTCGAGTTACTAGGAGTAGGTGGATATGAAGGATGTTAACCTGTTACCACTCTTATGGGCTACATGACTTATAACTGATTATGTTTTGGTTTTGGTTTTTGTCTATGCTGTTTTAGCTAGACTATGGATTGATGTATTCCAAGAGTTTGACTATGTTATTTTAATAGATGGAGTTTTGGACCTTATTTTATGTGCTTATGAACTTATGTGAGTAGATGGATTTATGTGTTATATGTTGTATTGATTCTTATAAGTGTCATCATAGGAGGGAGTGCATTGGAGAAATGGTAATTGTATAACTATGGTTGCCAACATAGTTATACAAGTACCACAACTTCAATGGGTTCCTAAGTATAATTGCATGAAAGAGGGTTAGTACATGCTTGTATACGATGAGATGTGGATTATTGGTATATGTATAGTATATGGGTTTATGTAACGGTTGCCTACGATATGGATATTTTTGAATGTGTTATTGTTTTGGGTTATAGTCATGTTGTGTGATTATGGGGTCACACGATATGGACTGGTTTTAGTGATGGGTTTTATGCCTTGTGGTAAGATGGTGGTTACTCGTATGAAAAGAAAAAAAAACGAGTGTATGACGCGATTGGTTGATCTGACATGTATGGTAACGAGTATGTTTTGGGTGATTTAATAGGTATATATATGCGGATGTATATATACTACTATGTGTTAAGTTATGGTATATGGTCGTTCACTAGTTATAATAACTTGAACGTACCGTGTGTTTGTTCGTGTTTTATGGTGCTGGATTTTGATGGAGTTCCAACGACGTTTTGAGTCTTTTGGATGTGTGTCTACATTCGGGTATGTATTTTTATTAATGCGAACTACTAATTTTTCTTGCAAATAAGTATGGCTAATTATAGGAAAACGATTTTGAAAATAATTTGTAGGTGTATGGTATGGTATCGTGGTTTACATATATTTTTTTTAGTTTGTAGAAGTAAGTTATCAAAAAAAAAGTTGTCTTGAAAATAATTGGATTAGTCTTCTATGTAACATGTGATAATATATTTTAAAGAGGTAAAGAAATTTTACAATAATTTTCTTAAGTGGAGTTAAAATTTTAGAAGAACTTAACTAAGAGAGAAAGAGTAAAAAAAGGAGATTTTATTATAGTAATGATAATAATAACACCACACCTTGTAAACGTGTAGTAGTTTAGTTATAACCAACCTTGCGTTGCTGAAGCGGATCCAGAGATTTTCTAAGGCTCAAGACATTGGAGCACGCGCTGCCGTACATATTTTTCATAGAATAGGTTTTACCATTGCTAAAGGGGTGGGAGCGCAGATAGTATCTCGACTCCCATCCAATTTGTTGTAAATCCCTTATTGTTTCTTATAAAAGTGATGGTTTTATAATAAAATAATGATAATAATAATAATAATAATAATATAGAATAAAAAAACACTGTATTTTATAAACATGTATTGGTTTCATAATAACAAGTGAACTAAGTTTAATATGAGTAAACAAGATAATGGTTAGAATAAGATTGTAGTATACTAACTAGTTGATATCTTTGATAAAATAATGAAGATAAAAGATGAGTTTATGGTTAAAAATGAGTATGATTGATTTTAGTTGTATTGGAGTTTGGTTCTTATGAGAAGTAACTAAGTGGGGAGAAAGTTTAAAATTTTCTAAGGTATCGAAATTTGGTAATACTAATCGTGACGAGTCTAAATTTTTTGTTGTTGGCACACTCCATTGATCTTTCGGATTACATTGTTTTGTTTTCAGTTGTTTTGGCTAGGGTTCGTTTTACCCTATATTTGATTTTGGGACACGATTGTTTGGAATTCTTTTGGTACACGTCATGTTTGATTTAGTTATGCGGTTGTGGGAACGTTAAGATGAGAGAATAGAGTTGGGTAGTATTACTTATGGTTAGATATTAGAATGGAAAGATGTATTTTGGTTTAAAGGTTGTGTTGAAGGAATGATTAAGATTTGTGGAGTTTTGGAACTTAGATTGGTTACGGGAATAAGAGAGTAAGTAAAGTTAGTTGACTGGTAGTGGGAACGAGATGTCATGCTATGAGAAGTTGGTTGAAGTACCATTAGGAGATTGATGAAAGTACTAGCGGATGTGAGGGTAGAGTAGAAAGTTTATACTAATGGAAAGGTTGGGCAAATAACACGCAAGGGATTGGTATAGTTATGGAGGCAAGGTAGTAGTAGACACGTGAAGGAAAACAGGAATGTGAAAGAATGATTGGTAGGAGGCTGATTAATGGTGAAGTACAACAAGTAAGGAAGAGTGAGCCATTGAGGGGTTAAAGTACCTTTAGAAATATTGTGGTAGATGAGTTGAAGTTAGAAGATACTGCGTAGTGTGAAGTTCCTAGGTAACATCATAGAGACGAGAAGGAGTGCGTAAAGAGCTACATCGTGAAGCAAGGAGCTGAAAGGACTACGTGTCGGCTGCTATAAGGAAGCATGAGATTTCGAAGGAGTCACAGAAGTTGCAAGGACTGGAAAGGTGACAAGCACTATGATGGGAATCTCTGTATGGTTCGTGACGAAGAAGGACAAATTGAGTACCGGAGTTGAGCTACAAAGAGCTGAACCAGTGGATCGTGATGAATTGAATATATAACATGTGAGATTAAGAACTCGTGGAAGTAACAAGGGAGTCGAGGGATTACGCATATAGAATTTTTATGGCAATCAATATCGAGGGATGAGTAGTGAAGCTGAGCTGAATAAGTTCGTGGAGAAGTGATTAGAGAGTCGGTTTTGTGAATGTGTTATGAAAGATCTTTGGAAGAGACAGCTATGCATTATCCAATGCACTAGTGATTTCCATATATTTGAGGAATGAAGTATGGAATTTCTGTTGGACGGGATAGTGTAGGAATAGGGAGAACCATGGAAGGAGAGAACCAAGTATTCCTAGAAGATGATGATTGAAAGTACCTCATGTTGGGTGCAAGATCAAAGTTGAAGTATGAGATTTGAATAAGAATTCAAAATATGGCTTAGTAGACAAATGGAAACTAATATGGGTATAAGAGGAGAGTGTGACCCGCATGGAATCACTTGAAACTCTAGTCTGTTCCTATTAGGAGGGAGTAGAAGAACTGGTCGTGAGGAAAATAAGTGAAGCTAGTTGGAAAATTTTGAGGTATAGATGATTTGAAATAAGGGAAGAATAACATCGTGATGTATGCCATGAGCTGAGGAAGAAGAAGAAAGTGTGGACATATGCGAATCATGAACGAAAGAGGTCGAGGTAGGAATCAAAGGTAAAACTTTGGTATAGCCTAATGAGTAGACTAAGGCACTAAGCATGCTAATATTGTTTTAGTGCGGAAAGGAAATGGCACTGACCTATATTGTTGGATTGGAAGGCTTAGTATCGATAATCGAATGGATGAGGAGTTACAGACGTGATGTGTCATGAGAGACGAATGGTTTGGTCTAACTGAGACAAGATGAGGAGCGCTATGACCTTGAAGGTAAGACATTGTGTAGATATTAAGGAATTGGAGTATCAATAAAAAACTTTCATGGAGAAAAGTGAGAAAAATGTATAGGTGCTACTATTGAGCTATCAAAATTTAATGGAAGTAGTTGTAGCATGGCCTTGGATGGCAGTTGATAGACTAACTGAGATAACCGTCCTGTTGGTGATGTGTATAGGATCATAAGTTGATTTGGATTGGAAGAGCCTTGTTGTGATGAACTAATGAATATGTGAAATACCGTCATGGGTCACTTGTGTAATGAATTGTAATTTTTAAGTAGTTTGGGGTACGGACTGAAGGGAGTTGATGAAAATGATTGAATAGGAGTATATGCAGCTAATTGGAGAAGGATGAGCAAGTGAGAGATTTATAAAATATTAGGAGTTACACTGAGGGCATGAGTGATTGATTTAGAGGGACTTAGGAAACTCGTTAGCGTTGGTTGAGTTTTCATATAATGATAGTTATCCTAATAGAAGTCGATAAATGACATATGAGGCATTATATGGAAGGATAGGGCGAGTTGTCCTTATTGTGGACTAGAATTGGTGAAAGAGGCTACTAATATAATAATAGGGTTTGTGGAAAGGATGAGAGCAACAAGAAATGATATGTTGAAAAGGAAGAAACGATTATAGTTTAGTGACAAAGCTATGTAGGAAGTTTCACCTATAGTAATGGGTGGCATGTTTTGGTAAAAAGGAAAAGTTGATGTCGAGTCTTGTAGGTCCATTTATGATCTTTGGAAAGATCGTACCAGTAGCTTATGGATATAGAATTACCTGGGGAATTAAGTGGTGTACGTGATATATTTCATGTATTAAGATTGGTAAATGTTGTTTGAGAATGCATATTTGCTTGTACGGTTATTCGGGATTTGTGTTAATAAGAGTCTTTGTTTTATCAAAGGGTCATTTGTGAGATTTATTGGCCGTGGGATCAAGAGTTTGAGAATGAGTTTAATTATTTTTGATTTGTATATGTGGTATTTTGAAACTTGAACTAAAGTACCCATGGAAATTAGAGGAGTTCATTTAGAACAAGTATCCTCATGTGATTGTTGTTTGTGTGTTTGATCCTATGGAGTAAATCTCGAGACGAGATTTCTATTAGGAGGGGGTGATGTGACAACCATGGTTTTGGGGTTCGTCACTTAGACTATAGTTTAGGGTGTTTTGTGCAAATATGTGCTTATGTGTTTATTTTGTATGTTTGGAGTGAGAATTGGATATCGTTTATGGGTATATGGTACTCATAAGTAAATCGAGAAACGGTTATTTCATGTTCATGAGCTCACAAGGTAGTGACTATGAAATGAGATGGTGTTATTTAGTGGTTTTACGTATACGTATATGTATTATAGAAAATCGTATTTTTACGGTTTAGGGTTTTGCATTTAGGGGTCTCAGAAGAGGTATTTAGTCACGAGAGTATTTTTCAGGATGGTTTTAAGTCATTTAGGTCTTAGTTATATAGTTTATTTCATATTCTAAGAGTTTTTTATAAAACTGTATATTTTACGTATTTTACGGTATTCGCGTAGAATTGACTAGTTTTACGGTTTTGAGGTTTTGGAGGCTTTAAGAGCTGAAGTAAATTAAGGGAAATTAAGGTATTATTAATAAAATTATTAATAATAATAAAAAGGAAAAAAACGAAATTAATGGTGTATAAGTCGGTTTGGGATACAAGAAAGAAAAAGAAAAAGGAAAAAAAGGGAACCAGACTTTTGTAATAGGCCAAGGACTTGTTAGGAAACTATATAAATACTTTCTATTAACCAAAAACATTCATAAAATCTATGTATATCACCTTCAAGTCGGCATCAATGGTGATTTTTAGGGTTTTCCATAATTTTCTTGTCTTCTAAAAATTCTAAGGTAAAACCTTCAATTCTCTTTTCAATTAAATTGTTTTTAATATTTTCTTAATCAATACATGATGGATCTAGGGCTAGGTTAATTATGAAATCTGTAAATTAATGATATAAACATGATTAGAATAATTAGGGTTCATAAATATATATGGTGATGGTAATTAATTAGGTTAATTGTGTTAAATTCGTTTTTAAAAACTGAGCAGAATTTTCGTGTCATTGTTTTGATCATATCTAGAGTTCTAGACACTTTTAATTTGCGATCTTGGTACCCCTGGAAAGTTAATTGAGTTGGCTTTCAAAATCAAGAAAAAAGAACTAAATTGGGGGTCGGGAAGTGGGTCAAAAACATGTTACATCAGTCGGGTGTCAAAACAGTTTTTGGATCAGCATGTTTTTATTTTATGTTTTGAATTGTTTGGGGTGCTTAGGGTTACATTTGAACCTTCAAACGAACATGGGAGTTGGTTTATATATTATAGGAAGTATCTTCATTGGGGCTAAGAATATGGAGTAGGTTAAGACCCTCTGATCATAACGAACTTTTCATATGTTCAAAATCAGTATATTCTGGATTGGTAAAAGTATATATATATATATATATATATACATATATATATATATATATATATATATATATATATATATATATATATATATATATATATATATATATATATATATATATATATATATATATATATATATATATATATATATATATATATATATATATATATATATATATATATATATATATATATATATATATATATATATATATATATATATATATATATATATATATATATATATATATATATATATATATATATATATATATATATATATATATATATATATATATATATATATATATATATATATATGGAGGACTTAACAGTATCTTCAAGGTTACGGCCAAAGAGTAGAGTTAGCTAACACATGTAAGGGCATAGGGTTTCTTTTACAGAGGATGTTAGTTTGGTTAAGGAGATGTTCGACCCATAGTTTAAGGAATGAAAAACGGGACTGTTTTGGGTTAAATGTTAAGGGGACGAGTTATGAACTAAACTAAGTTAAGGGCTTTATATAGGGATGTAATGAGATGCTTATGACATATAAACGGGGTTAAATTGTAGGAGAACTTTAGATATCCATCATAGATTGAAGAGCCATTTTGGTATGTGGTTCATGTCTTGATTGTATACGTTTGTGTGTTTAGATTTTGCTAGAACGCGAGTACTTGGAGAAGCTTGTTCAGGTGAGTTTCATAGTCCCATGTCTACTAATGATTTTGACTTCCAGATGGGATGGAAGAGACACTATCTTGTTTTTATAAATTATGCTGTGATGTTTTGTGTTTGGTGATGGACTTGTGCATACTTATGTGATTAACTGCTAGTTGATTCTTGATTGTTTTATATTTTGACTTGGTACCAAGGGGATGTTGACAAGGCAGGGCCTTGGGATTGGTTCATAGGTGTATGGGCGCCTATGGGACCATGGTTATTGGTAAGGCTGGGAGCCTTGGAAATTGTGGTTATTGGTAAGGCTTGGAGCCTTGGAATTGTGATTGTATGGTTAATCTTGAATGGTAGTTGTTAATGCATAATTGTAACACATTGTCCATATGTTCTTTGGTTTATGGTTATTATTCACAGCTTATAACTGATTTGGAGTTGGAGTCTAAACCTATGACTCTCACCAACATTATGTTGACGTGTTTTAGTGTCTCTTTCATGTGAGAATGTGGTTAAGCATGAGAATAGGAGTGGCTAGCTGGAAGGCTTAAGATTGCATTTGGAGAAACCCCCTTTCATCTTAGTCTTTATTTATGTTTGAATAAGTGATACTTTGTAGACACCTATAAGTTTGTTATTTGTTAATTGTATGTCTTTGGTAAGAGGTAGTCCTGTTACCTACTTACCTAGACGCCTGCATTATTTGAGATATCTTCATGACATTGTGTCACCATTTGATATTTCCATTTCATTTAGTTATCTCTATAGACACGCCATTGTTGTGATGATATCCATACGTCGCGCCCCATATTCCGCCATGGTGGGGTGTGACAGATAACCCTCCCACTACACATGTACCCGCTTTAAATGAGACTTTTGAAACTTGTGGTGGACCTCATTCGTACTATAATTGTGACAAGGTTTACAATCAACAACAAGAAGTCTATGCTTATAACACCAATGAAAATGAGAGGGTTCACTTTAAACCGAATGTTGATGTTAACCATTTGTCTTATAAGAGTACTAACTATTTGGCTCCCCCGGGTTTCGTAGCTCCACAAAGACCACCCCCACCCGCCCAAAATACCCAATACCAAAATAGGAACCAAGGTCCTCAAAGGGGTAACTTTCAAAGGAATTCAAATGCAAGGGGTTTTAACCAAAATCAAGGGAATTTTCAAGGGCAAATCCATGGGTTTAATATAATCGAGGCTTTAATAACCAAGGTTTTCATAATCAAGGCTTTCCAAATCCTAATCAATTTCAAAACCAAGGTTCTCAAAATCAAGGGTTTAATCAAGGGAATGTTACTAATCCTCAAATGGACTTGGTTCTCTAAAAATTGACCGAACATGAGAGAACTATGAAACAAATACAAGAGTCCACCGATAGGAAATTCGTGCAAATTTTGCAAGCCCTTAGACCTCAAGGAGCCTTACCTTCTAATACCGAGACCAACCCTCAAGCTAATGTGAGTGCTATCACTACTCGAAGTGGAGCCACTTTAGTGGGACCTTCCATATCTTCTCCCATAAAGGAGAGACAAGGCCCGGAGGTCATAATGAGTAATCCTACTCCCCCTTCGGTGATCCATCCCACTACCACTCCTAGTACCAGTTCTCCATTGCCTAATGAACCTAACCCTAAGGTTGTTCATGAAGCGAGTACTTCTCCTTCTCAACCTTCAACTTCAAAGCCCAATATCCCTTATCCCTCTAGCTTGGACAAGGCTAAGTTGCTTACCAAAGAATACGTTTACGTTTGCAACTTTTTGAAAATGATTTCCCAAGTGAATGTTAACATTAGCCTTATTGAAGCACTTGCTCAAATGCCTAAATTTGTGAAAATGTTCAAATATTTGCTAAATAAGAAAGAAAAAATGGTTGAACTTGTTAACACCCGTTTAAATGAGAATTGTTCCGCGATTCTTCTCAAAGAGCTTCCGAAAAAGCTCTGAGATCCCGGACGATTCATGTTACCTTGCTCGTTTCCTCAAATTAATGATTGTATGGCTTTAGCGGATCTCGGTGCTAGCATCAATCTTATGCCACTCTCGGTATGGAAACAATTATCATTACCCGACCTTGTACCGACTCGCATGACTCTTGAGTTAGATAATAGAACTCTCGCATACCCCGTTGGTATTGCCGAAGATGTTTTTGTTCTAGTTGGTACCTTCACTTTTCCCGTGGACTTTGTCGTAGTCGACTATAAGATGGATCCTCGTATTCCGTTAATACTTGGAAGACCATTCTTAAGAACTGGAAAAGCATTAGTAGATGTAGCCGAAGGGGAATTAATTCTTAGGGTTGGAGATAATCAACAAGTGTTTAAAATGGGAAAAATCACAAATAAATCAAATGGAAAAGAATCGGTCAATATGATTGATGTTCTTAATTTTGATAATAAAGAAAGTTTTATCAATCCTTTTGAAACTAAAAAGTTTAACCTTGATGATTTTGTGGTACATTCAAATCCACTTTTTGAAACTTCAAATGATAATCCACTTTTTGAAGAAAATAAGGGAGCTAATGATGATTTTAGTGATGTCTCTTCTTTAAGTGATCATTCCACTTTGGATTTAGAGGAACCACCTTTTGAGCCTCCACTTTTAGATAATCCCATTACGATACTGATAGTGATGACCATTTTTCAAGTGTTCATTCTCCTTTAGGTCTTGGGGAGACACCTTTAGAGCCTCCACTATTTGATACCCCACTCTACGATGACTATGATGACGACACTTCTTTAAATGATCTCATTTCTTCGGGATTCGAAGAGACACCTAGTGAGCCTAATGATCTGATTATCTCTAAGAGTGCTCCTCCCACTTTTGAGTCTCCCTTTGACTCTTATGTTCCTATATCGGGAGTTAGGACTTTTGATGAGGATCCTCCTCCAACGACGTTTGATACTAATTTAGAGGATTACTCTTTTGAGGAAGATTTCGACACCTTTCTCAATACTTACTTTCCTAATGAGCATGATTCTCCTTCTTTGGATTTCGATTATGGCCTTTACCCTCCTTCAGACTTTAAGAAACCCGTTTCAAAGGAAAAGAAACCGGACGACACCAACATTCGGAGTACTTATGTTTTGACACCTCTCTTTACACCTTCTTCGGATGAGATTGTGAGGTACATGATCGGATCTTCTTCAAGTTCCACCAAGTGTCTTTCTTATATTCCCCTAAAAAGGTGTTCGATCCCGGTATCAAAGTTTTTGAGCCATCTCAGTATCCATCTGATGATATAAAAGGAAACATTTTTGGAATATTTGGAGCTACGCTTTCACCTTACCACACCTTCTACTATCATACCACCCTTTCCTTTAAGAGATCGTTGCCTAAGGATACCCCACTCGACTTATACTTGTGTGATTTTACCACCATGGGGTTTATTTTCTTTCGTGATGGAAATTATGTGTTTGACCCGGGTGGATTTTTCTTGGGGTATTCCTTAAGTGAGTATGTTTCACCTTTTATCATGGAGAGATTTTCCTCCCTTGGAAATCTCGGTTTTTCCATGATTTTTCCCATTTGAATGATGATATTCGAGAAATCGAGTCGAGCTAGAGACTCGTGATAGAAAAAAAAATCAAGCATCGTTTAACTAGGTTAGATTTTTACCTTTTCCACCCTTTCCACTTTTTTTACCTTCACCCATTTCCACCAATAAGTGTAGGGGGGGAGCCAAGTAGGTTGTGTTTTGTGATGTTATGCAGGGACATGTGCTTTAATGATCCACTTTTGGTGCTTTTGACGCGACCCATGATCCCGTGTTCTCGTGTTCCCGTGTACCGGTTCTATCAAAACTATTGTGATTCATACATGTATATAACTAAGTTGAATAAATGTAATCACTTTAGTTGTCTCTTCCTTAGCAAGATTTAAACAACCTGCACGATGTCCTAAGTGTAGGGGAGTTTAATTCCACATGCTTAAACATTGAGGACAATGTTTATATTAAGTGTAAGGGAGACTTCTATCGAAGTTAAGTGGGCTTTTCCATGAATTTGTCCTCATTTTAACCGGAAAAATTAATATTTTTTGACGTTTTTCAAAAATTTTGATCTATTTTGGCCTAGTTGTATTTTTCTTTTATTTTATTTTATCTCCTTTCCATTTGTCATCACTACCATATGTATATATTCCATAATAAAGTAAAAAAAATGGTTTTAACAAGTTTAGACGTCTTTGATATATTAGGCCCGTCAGGAATCTTTTGACTCAACCCGAGTTTACTTATCGAAGTTTACTCTAGCTAGTATCCTTAACCATATGTACCTTAATTGGTTTATTAGGCTAAGCATCCACGAGTCTCATTCCTTGAGATTTTAAATTGTGGAGAACGAGAAATAATAGAGTCAATTATAAGTTTTGTATTCTTTCATGAATTTGTGTGAGTTAATTATGAGCTTTTTCTCCCATCACTTGTCAAAAAATAATTGCAATAAATAATGTCGTACGATTTAAAAAGTTACTTAGCTTCTAGCCCAAAATCATTTAAAAGTTGCTCGGGATTAATTAGAGTTCATAGCCAAGGCATAACTTATTGAAGCGGGACGCGAAGATTGGCGTATCCAAAAAGGCCCTAACAAGGCACGAGGATACCCGAGTCCAAAAAGGCCCTCACAAGGCATGAGGATACACTTTTTTTCTAAAGATCCTAAGATGATGTGAAGATCATTAATCCTAATCAATATGAAGGATGAAGACACATGACGAGAAGCAAATACTCCCCTAAAGATCATGGAGAAGTCTATCCAAAAAGACCCTAACAAGGTATGAGGATAAATAGATCTAAGTCCGATAAGGAGGTGGATCGTTGTATATCAAAATCCTAAATAAAGACAAGGATAAATGAAGAAGTCGTGGTCAATGTTGGAAGCATCTCTCACTCCAAATGAAGATGTATACCAAAATGAAGAGAAGACCATAATTTCAAGAACGTCTCTCAAGATTTGAAGTTTGAAGTCAATGCCAAATATCGGTCCGAGAAAGGTCTCAAATCTCGAAACAAGTTATGCCAAGATATGAACTTTATGAGATTTCGAGAAGCCGTTTTAAAAGATTTTGTCCTTTAGCTAACTATTGATTAAATCGTCCTACTTTATTTTCAGCCTTAATAAGTTATCAAAATAAGTAAAAAATGCATCCTCGTGATCATTCAAGACAAAAATAAAATACAAGAGATACATCGTAGGAATAAGAGGGTCTAAGTGAATAATTAACCAGATGAGTAAGTGTTAGCTTTACTAACTTGTAATTACAATGATCTCATTTTTATGCTTGGTATGGGGAACGTGAAACTTGAGGGTGATAAATATTCATTACACCAAAAGCCCTAATTTAAGTCTTAAATTTCTTTACAAGTTTCTTCCATCAAACAATTTCAAATAAATGAATAAAATGGAAATTATTATATCTTTTGAATATAGTTTTAATCATTTTATCGTTTTAAGTTTCTTTTATTGTAGTAGTAGTAGTATATCGTAATAAAGGCCAAGGTGGGTTAATTATGATGAAAAATATAAATTTGTGCTTTAAAATTGTGCATTTCATGGGGGCATTGCAATGGTCAAGTGTAGGAGATTTAATAAGTATGTAAACATTTATCCTTTTACCATTTAAAACAATAAAAAAACAAGACCAAAACGTGTAATTAATATCATAAATGTTGGAATTATGCGTGGTTTGTGTTTTTGTTGTGATATAGGTATAAAAGATCAAAAGGAAAGAAAAAACAGGATTTCACGGTCATTTATCAAAGAAAAAGTCAAAGATAAAGTCAAAGGACCAAAAAGTGCCAAAAGAATGAAGTTTGGAGGGCTAAGGATAAAGACTCGATGAAGATTTTACAACAAGGACCATTTTTGCCATTCTCCAGAGTCAACTACTAATAAACCACATGGAATAACACAAAATTACGAAGCCAACGGTCCCGACCTCGCATCGTAACTTCTAACGGTTTGTTCTCTATGAATTTTTTAAGTGTAATGAGTTTTTAAATTAAATAAATAGCTTTTGATAAATAAATAATAAATAAAAATATATTTTTGTAAATTAATAAAAAATAAAAAAATAAAAGTTTTTTTATTTTATAATAGTTAGTTTAGTATTGAACTAATTTATTTTGATTTTAAATATTTTTAGTTTTAATAGTTTTATTTTTATTTATTTTTATCTATTTTTAAATTAACATAAAAATATTAAAAAGAAAAAAAAATAGCATGTGTGTTTCTTTTGTGAGTAATTAGGTGCATGTTTCTAGAAGATTAAAGAGGGTGGAGTTGGTTAAAGTATATTAATCAAGAGCCCTTTGATAAAAGAATAATGAAAGGTGAAGATGGTGATCCATGTGAAGTGATCCCATTGGTCTATCTAAAAGTATATTTCATCCTATTGGTGGAAACACATCATCACCTACCAAATGACCAAGATACCCTCAAGTTAAAGAAGAGAAGGTGATTAAAAGCCTAAAAAGACTAATCTACCCCAAGCACCTTGACTTCAACTATAAATATCACCTCATTTTTCTTCATTTTGTATGTAGATTTTAGGTAACTAAAAATGTCAATTTTATTTCTTGTTTTTTAAATGTATTTCCTTTCAACTTTGTACTAAGTGTTGGAGCATAATTTGGCTAGGCCGGTCTGACGACTCTCCTGGGCCGTTCGTCATCTTCCCGGGTCCTGAGTAATGCTGTTAACAATATAAGAACCGGTTAGACGTGGACTCGAGGCCGGAGCCCCGGGGTCCACCTCCGACGGCCAAGTTAGTATTTGATCGTAATAGTATAAGGGGTGTGGTTAAGAGAGAGAACCTGTTTATGATGAGACCCATATCCCTGTTTATATAGGCTTAGGGTTTCTTGAAGGATAAGTTAGGTGTGTGTGGGCCGTGGGCCTGTTTGGCCGGGCCTTTAACTGACTGTACGTCTACATGTCCCCCAGTCTAGTATGATATGGTTCATGATCATGTTATGCTAGACTCATTCGTGTATCATGCTCACTAACAACCGCGTGCGGCTTGCTGCTAGGACATCCTCGTGGGTCGTCCGTAACATATGGCTTCACTCGTAAATGGGCTACCTTTTAGCAAAAAGATGATGGGTTGGGATTGCGAATAGTTAGCATAGCCACTATACGCCATCATGTCCCCCCAGTCTAGTATGCGAGGTTGTTACTGAGGTTACTAGACTTTACACCATATCCGCTACCTGTAAGCATATCCACGTCGAAAGAAATGGGAAAACATGTATACGTAAGACGGGTGGTTGTGCTCGAATGCTTGGTTTCTCGTGATTAGACGGTAAGGACCCCGTAAGAAGATAACATGTTCTATAGCCGGGGTAACACTGGCATTGGCAAGGTATCGTTCTTATTCATCGCTAACGTGAGGATGATAAGAAGATTTTGTGAAGGTGGAGGTGGAACCCGTATGATGCATTGTGAATATTTTGAAGGCGTACTTCATGTACCCACTGATGATGCAACATAATGCGAATATTTCATTCGTCTTATGGAAAATAGAATACGTATTTCTGTGGCAAGGTGATACGGATGGTACATCCGTCTTGTGGCCACGACACATGATAATGACTTAAAAATTTTGTCACGGTTTTTTCTGAACTAGGCGTAGTTGATCAGGCTTCGCCTAATAAAGGTCAAACAATGCAAACTTTGAAGAAATCACTTCATGGCCGGGCAAAGTAATTCGTCGCGGAAGACGTACTTCCGTAACAAAGATATGAACCAACAGAAGACGTACTTCTGTGGCAGAATGAGCCAGTGGAAGGCGTACTTCCACGGCAAAGGTAACAAGAGAGTGGAAGACGTATTTCCACGGCGAAGACAACGAGCCCATGGAAGGAATACTTCCACGACTAAAATAAGGCGCCAGTGGAAGAGTACTTCCACGATGAAGGAGAATGAGCCCGTGGAAGAATACTTCCACGACGAACGATAAGGAGGCCGTGGAAGAATACTTCCACGGCGAAAGATAATGAGCCCGTGAAAGAATACTTCCACGGCGAAAGATAATGAGCCCGTGGAAGAGTACTTCCACGACGAATGATAATGAGGCCGTGGAAGAATACTTCCACGGCGAAAGATAATGAGCACGTGGAAGAATACTTCCACGGCGAAAGATAAAGAGCACGTGGAAGAATAATTTCACGGCGAAAGATAATGAGACCGTATAAGAATACTTCCACGGCGAAAGATAATGACCCCGTGGAAGAGTACTTCCACGGCGAATGAGAATGAGGCCGTGGAAGAATACTTCCACGGCGAAAGATAATGAGCACGTGGAAGAATACTTCCACGGCGAAAGATAATGAGCACGTGGAAGAATACATCCACGGCGAAAGATAATGAGACCGTGTAAGAATACTTCCACGGCGAAAGATAATGAGCACATGGAAGAAATACTTCCAAGGCGAAGATAATAAGCACGTGGAAGAGATACTTCCACGGCGAAGATAAGAAGCACGTGGAAGAATACTTCCATGGCGAAGATAACGAGCACGTGGAAGAATACTTCCACGGCGAAGATAATAAACCCGTGGAAGAGATACTTCCACGGCTAAGATAAGAAGCACATGGAAGAATACTTCCACGGCAAAGATAATAAGCACGTGGAAGAGATACTTCCACGGCGAAGATAATAAGCACGTGGAAGAGATACTTCCACGGCGAAGATAAGAAGCACGTGGAAGAAATACTTCCACTGCGAAGATAATAAGCACGTGGAAGAGATACTTCCACGACGAAGATAAGAAGCACGTGGAAGAATACTTCCACATCGAAAATAACGAGACCGTGTAAGAATACTCCCACGGATGGCGCCAACTTGTTGGAGCATAATTTGGCTAGGCCGGTCTGACGACTCTCCTGGGCCGTTCGTCATCTTCCCGGGTCCTGAGTAATGTTGTTAACAATAGAAGAACCGGTTAGACGTGGACTCGAGGCCGGAGCCCCGGGGTCCACCTCCGACGGTCAAGTTAGTATTTGATCGTAATAGTATAATGGGTGTGGTTAAGAGAGAGAACATGTTTATAATGAGACCCCTACCCCTGTTTATATAGGCTTAGGGTTTCTTGAAGGATAAGTTAGGTGTGTGTGGGCCGTGGGCCTGTTTGGCCGGGCCCTTAACCGACTGTACGTCTACACTAAGCTTATTATTAAGCTCTTTTAATATTAATAAAAGTCAAGTTTTAGCTTATTCTCTTAGCTTATTCTCATTCTACCTTTCTTTATCTTTTTACTTTTAATAATCTAGCTTATTATTTTGGGATTAGTTTTTATAACTTTTTCCAAATAAGTTAAGATTTATATAAAAGCTTGGAATAAGTCATCTTATTTCAAGCTTATTGTTGCCTTATACCTAGATCTAGCTTATTGTTGGAGGATTTATTTAATTAGCTTTTTAGCTTTTTAAATCTCATAAGTTCTAAGCTTAGGCTTACAACTTATTTATAAGCTAGCTTTTTAATTAAGTACTTTTAGTTTATATCTATTAGTTATTTAGATCTATTATTTTTAAGTTTAAGAATTAAAAATACTTTCATAAAACCAAAAAAAATAGTTAGATCTATTAGTTTTTAATACAAATTAGTTTAGATTAATAAGTTTTAAGCTTAAAAACTAATATATTTATATAAATTAAAAAATATTTTCTAGATTTATTAGTTTTAATTAAATCTATTTATCATATAATAATTATGGCTTATTATCCTAACCTTTTATGTTTTCTTTGATCTCGGCGTATCGATCTATCACTATTGGTAAAGAGCTTATGGTTTATTAATTTGGTTCAAGTTTGATATGGTTGATTAATTTTGTTGGCCGTGTACTTTACGGGCCAGGATACGCTTAATTTTGGTTTGATATTGGTTGGTCGTGTACCTTACGGGCCGTATTTTGTTGATGTTGTTTGTTTAGAGCGGTTATCTTCGGACTACGGGTACTATTCTTTTTTTCCTTTTTTTTATTTCTATGATTATTCGCTTTAGTTTAATTAATTAGATCGTTATATTTTAAATTATTTTCATAAAAGTTATATTTTTCATAAAAATCGGTTTAATTAGTTTTAGTTATTATTATTTGTTTTAAAATATAGATTTAAATGTTTTTAAAAATTAGATTTCATTTAGATAAGCTCATTATTAGTAAAAAGTTTACAACTTTTTGTGATTATTAAGCTTATTAGTATATAAAGCTTGTAGCTTTATCATCTAAAAAGATTAATAAGCTTAAAAGGTTGAAGCTTTATGCTTTATTTTTAAGTTTATCTTTGTGATTTCATTTTTTTGTCACTTTTATTTGCTATTACGTGCTCGCATTTAGATTAATTTTGCATTTAGATTTATTATTATTTTTAATTATAGTTTATTTTTGTTGCATCTAGATCTAAATTTGTAGTTTAATTTTATATTGTATTTTAGAGTAATTTTACGTGAATTAATTGCGCTATTATTTTTTATATATTCTTTAGCCTATATATTTTCCTCATTTTGAGTTTAATTAGACAATAGATACCAAGCAATTATTATTAACCAAAAACAATTAATCTTGGGATAAAATTTTTAATCAATTCGAGTCGAGTCGAGGAAAACGATTATACTAAAAATTCTATATTAGTAGCCAACTCATGTGTTCTTTTCATTGTTCGTTTTGGCCTTTTACCAGTGTCTTTATTGTTCGGGAGGATTTTCTTGTTTTTTAGAAAAAAAAAGACTTAGTGAAGATGCCAAGAAAGTTAATCAATTGTGTTGTTTTTTGTATTTTTCTTCTAAAATAAACATGTGTTTAATGGACAATTTAGTTGGATAGTTGTTCTCTTTTTGTAGTCTTTGTGTTCCAAAGAGCAAACAATGACACACAACTTCCCAAGCGAAACATACTCGGATTTTCATGAATCTAAGCTTTTGTGAACAATATTGTGGAATATGGTTCGAGTTAAAAATTTAAGTTTCGATATACTTAAGTCCAGTTTACGCGATTTCATAGATCTTGATTTAGTACACGACACATGGAAAGACACAATAAGTAAAGAACGGAAAGAGAAAACCATGGCGCGAGTATTTATAGTGGTTCGTCGTAAGGACACTTTCCTTGCCCTACGTTCCTCCCACAAGTTACTTACTCGAAACTTCACAACACTACACAACGAGCCTTCCTTTTGGCAAAGAATATCGTACATGATACAACATGGCATACACCTTTTTCCAGTACAAAGCTTGTAGGATATTGTAAATCTTGCTTATGTTAGAGAGAGAAAGAAATAGAAAGATGGTAGATTTCACACACACTTCTAGAGAGAGAAAGTAAGAAACTATGTGTAAAATGAATGAAACCACGCCCTCTTCGTCTAAGGAGAGGGTTTATATACCCAAGCCCATGAGATGGGCTTGGGCTTACAAGTTGGGCCGACGTACACACGTTGTAGGCTTGGCATGGCCTTAGTTGTTTAATATTAGTAAAACTAAACTACGAGCTATTACTTAGACTATTAATGGAGTGACCGATCCTTTCTAATACGTAAAACGTATTTCCAACAATCTCCCCCTAAGGGAGGTCACTTCGAACCAGGGCGTTACCCAAGTTACAATAATAAAATAAACCTAGCATACTATGCTTGCCTTGAGCTCGTAGTCTTCGTCTTTCTTTTCTTTTTCTTTTCTGGTGAACACGCTGATGTGATCTTTGATATCAATCTTTAGCATTAATCTCTTGCCTTGATCTTGTGCATCCATCACTTGTGATTTTGGCCTCCTCGTGACATCATGTCCCACATACTTATACCTTCGTAATTCTTGAAAGCTTCAGAGTTTGATACAGCAGAAGACTTGACTTTTAGGCTTTCTTGAATTTGTTGAAGTATTAAGTGCAGAAAACATAAGCATGTGTTGACGAATTCTTCTGGATTTTATATCGTAATGCCACCTTCTTGTTATGCTGCATAAGACAGTTAGCAACAAAACATATACACGGATGAAATGGCCTTGAACATTTCATTCTAATTCGGTAGCATTTTACCTCCGGTCGGTGAAGACCGTTGGACGATATAAAATATCGTACTTGTGGCAGGTAGTTTCAATTAAGAACCTCCTTGACAAGATTTCGGGGGTAAACCCGTTCTCTTTATTCGACCGTCCAAAACTGACTGCGAACATAAAGATCTCGCGGGTAAACCCGTTCTCTTTATCCGATTCCTGGAACAAGTGAAATTCAATTTAGAACTGCACCATCGTTGCTTTCTAGTTGTCACGAGCTAGATTTGTATAGAATCTTGCAAGTTACCTACCAAGTGTTGTTTGAGATTAACACTAGAAGGATTTCCACTCATCACTGTGAACACTAACGCATCACTCTGAGTGTTCTGTCAAGATCACTAAGATATTGCGTAGAGGCCTGGAACGTGTTTAGATTCAGTTAAGAATTAAACCTGTAACACCCCACTTGGATAAATGGACCGTTACGTGTATTTATGGCGTGTCATCAAAGCATAAGGTAAATGTCCTAGAACATTAACTGACCATAAAGGAAATACCGGAATCAAACTTCGGCAATCCAAACATAAGCCCAAAACATGAAATATAAAATACTGAATGAAAGGACTAAACAATGTCCAAATAAGCAGAATAATAAAAGAAATGCATAAAGTAAGAAGTCTGGATAGCTTCCATCCAAATGTACATGCTCTTAGAATCCTAAAAGCGTCCTGGTGTACCTGCCGTTAGAACATGAAAGGAACTACGGCTGAGCATAACGCTCAGTGAACGGATATAAAGCATGATAGGGAATTTCTAAAATGGAACAGATGATAAAATACTGGAGCTGTAAGACTGATAAGTAAAGTTGCAGCGGAAATCTGTGTATAATCTATAAAGCCTGATTAATAAATAATAAAGCTGAACTGTTATCTGTTAAATCTGAAAACATGCATTTACTGTAATTTAATTGCCAGAGCTTATATAGGTCATGTGCTGTAACAACGTTGCATGAATAACTGGAGGGGTGACCTCGTCATGCTGTAGAGGGGTGACCTCTAAATAACTGTGCTGGGTGGAGAGATCAGCTCCAATGTGAAGGATGTAGAGCACACACCACATTCACATGCTAAACTGTAAACTGTAGCCTAGGATGCATTCATACGCCCCACTAATAATACTGATAAAATGGCCAAGCTGAGCTGAGTGGGACGATGCAGGATATCACTCTCCTGCATGTCACAGCACCAGTGCCTCTAGTGCCGCGGTTACGGTACCTCCGTAACTAGTACATTAACTAATCATGCTTGTATATAATGCTCAGGCAATTATTTAGTTATTGATATGATTACTGATAAACTTAAACATATACTGGGGAAAACATTTGGCTGAAGACGGGGAATCCTAATCATGCATAGAAAGGAAGTCCTTACTGAAAGGACGGAAATCCGTACCTCGTGTCCAGAAATGAAATAAGACTGAAAGCGGAAAGATCTATTCCTACTTCACGGTTACTACATAAATAACGGACGCAAAATGAGTTAACTGATTACTGTTTACTATTATCGATTTTCATCTGTTCTTAGTTTAATTTATTTTATTTTCACTACTGTTTATGCATAATCTGATTAATCTGTTTGTCCGGTGTATTTCTGATAACCCGACCGATCTTTAATTGTTTACTGATTAATGTATACTTATTTACGGTTACTATTGTATTATACCGTGTTCTAATAATCCTTATATTACCGTAAATAGTAACCTGTCGTAAACAGAAAATTTCCTAAAGTAGAAAGATTTCCGATTTAGTTTTCTTGAGATAAATCATTAATAACCCATATATTATTAATTGCATAAAAGATAAAGTTAAAATCAATTTAATTTTTCTTATTAATTAAATTCATAAAATTTGACAATATAATTTATTAGTAAAAACTCGTTTACAAAATACTTCCGTGTTTCCACTGTTTCCCTTATGTTTCCACTGCTTTAGTTACGGTTCCCACCGTTAATGTTAACTTCCCACTGTTTGTTACCTTTTCCCCCTGCTTGTGCAGTGGTTCCCACTGCTTATGCAGTGGTTCCCACTGCTTTCACTTCAGGCAGACCCAAACGCCCCCTTATTGCTGATAATCCCAAACGCACCCTGTTGTCTCTCTTGGTCGCTGCAGTCACCACAGAAACCACCAGCGCACCCCTTGAGGGTCGCGGCTGGTCCCGAAAACAAAACACACCGAGACCTTAGGGTCTCGGTTTTTCCTACACAAGCAAACCCGACACCCCTGTTAGGGTTTGTTCGTGGCTGAGCAAAAGAAACACCACCGAGACCTGCTGTGGTCTCGGATGGGTCGAGTAGCAACACACCGAGAGTCCTTGACTCTCGGTTTTCCCGAAACCAACACACCCGACACCCCTTAAATCGTGATATGAAGGAAAAAAATGAATTGACTGATTACCTTTATTAAATTGGTAAGGAGGGGCGAAACACGTGAATCAATTAGCAAGAACAACCAATCGATCCTTTTTCTTTCTCTTTGTCTTTTGTGTCGGCAGCCCCCCAAGAACCCTAATCGTTTTCTTTTTTTTCTCCGTTACTGTCTGAGCAAAAATAGGGGTTTTACTCCCGTTTGTTTTTTTTCCAAACAAGGCCGGGCTCCAAGGCCCATTCTCTTCTTTTCTTTTCTTTTTAATACTGCCAGCCCAACACCTTTTAATATGTGTGTCTTTATTTAATTTTCGACACTTAAAATTTATCGTTAGTTCTCGTGTTTTAAAATTTCTGAGTCGTAATAATCTTTTCTGTGTAATCATAATTACGTAATACATATGTAATGTTTTTATGAACTTAATAAATATTTTCTGAATAATTATTATCTTGTAATGTTTAAATAAAGCTGAGGTTGCGTAACTACTGTTAACGTTTAATTATTTCTGTATAATAAATAATACATACGTAATATTATCTAAAACTTAATACTTATTATCTGAATAAACTGTAATATTTATAGTATTTAATAAACTGGGGTTGCGTATTTAATTTCTGCGTTTATATCTCTGTCTAATAATTAATACTTATATAGTTTATTAAACTTAAACTGCGTATTTAAATATTCTGATTTTTAAATACGGGTTTTACAATTCTTCCCCTCTAAAAAAAATAATTCGTCCTCGAATTAAGGACATAAACCGGGTTTTACAATTCTTCCCCTCTAAAAAGGAGAAATTCGTCCTCGAATTAAAGGTAATAAGCTGATGAAGTTATAAAAACTGAAAGAACACGTAGACTAAAAAGACAATTAAGCTGAAGGATAAATTGTCTTCTAGTTAAAACATAATGCTGTTGATAGGTATAAACCTGACTGACTGAAATGATCATGTAACGTGACATGGCTGAAGAGAACATGGAACGTGACATGACTGAAAGAACATAACTGGATTTATTGAAGGAAAAGGGGATGAGAGGTCCGGATGGACTCCTCTGTTTCGAGTGGCCTCCCGCTCGAAACGATTCCTTCAAAGGTCTAAACATAATAAAAAAAATCTTGGTCCTGATGACCCTTTCCTGATGATGCTGAATACTTTCAGGTTCCATACTTAAGATGGATTTTCTGAACCTGAATGAATAAGCTATAACATGTAGTATACATGAAACGGTACGTACAATTATCCTGAAAAGATAACATTTATATCTCTGAGCAAGCTGTTGAGAATATATATAGGGACGAACTACGTGAACAATTGTGAACATGCTAAGTGAGCAATTGTGGGCGTGGTTCATAATTATATGAGGAGCGCTGGCATAGAATTAGAATATGGTAAGTGAATCATACTGTGAACGTGATACTAGAACATATCATGAACGTATGCTGACTGAGGAATGAATGTCAAACGATACGGCCTGAGATGTGAAACGTCTGCTTGGCTATGGAATAGTTGTGCTAAACTTGAGTCTAGTCTCTCCAGCTTTCTGTAACCGTATACGGTGATAAACTGAGAAACGTGTATCGTGAAATGGCACACGAACTTGAACGTGAACCATGTTATGAACACAAACGTGAGCTTAAATCAAGAGGTAGCATAAAGATGAACTGGAATAGCATCATACTGCGAATGAGACGTAATCGTAAAAGTGAAAATAAACATAACTTAAAGTGGTGTAAACATACACTTGATCGTGAACATGAATTCTGTCTGATATGATGGTCAATGGAATGCCTTGAGTTCGTACGATTTACTGCTGAATTTCTAAATTTTCTGCAGATCTGTTACTGCGTGATCCTTTCGGATGAAAGAAGCATGTAGGCTGATTACATGGTTGACGATAACTTGGATAGTATCATACTTCGTCAAAGTCTGTGGTAACTGACAATAACCTCCATGGAATCCTGTCTCATTCTGTTCAGATTTTTCTAATGGTAACACACTAACATGAAGGCGTTCTACCTTGAACCTGCGGTAGGTCAGGCATCTGGATATGAACATAACTGCATTAATGGGTGATGCGGATTCTATTAAAGTTTTGGTCTGAGATTATGGAACATTCTGGTGGAAATCTGGTTGAATGGTCATAAAACATTTGTAGTGAGAACTATCGGCAATTTCCGCGGTGGTAGTTAATTGAGTTTTAGAAAATTTTGTACTTCGTTCACAGTCGTCAGTCGGGACTGTCAGGTGATGGCCTTCACCTTCGCAGCATTGTTTGAAATTTCTTCCTGCTAAGGTATAATGGCTCAGAAGTGCCACTTTGTTCAATTGGAATTCATGTCTGGAAAGCTGTAAATAAAGTTTTCTCCTATCGAAGATTCTGTACAACTGTAAGAGGATGATTCTCGTGTTTTTCTCTAGAATTTAGCAGGTCAGAATGTGATCAATGAATATACTGACGATTTTGTCTGCAAAGTCGTATATAGTAAAAAAAATTATACATAAATTTCATACTTATAGCTGGGGCATTAGGGAGCTCAGACGTATAAGTCACAATTTTAGAGAGACTATAACCTGTTCAACAGCAATCTGGAAAACATCATGTCCTTCTCTCACCACCGTTGGTGGCATGATCGCGAATTGTTCTGGAAAATATTTAAGACATCGTAGCAGGTCAGGTAACCTCCTATTCGTGGAATGAGTATCGTTTTATGAATGGCGATCTCGTAATTTTTTTTTTTGGTGATCGATACATGATCTCATGGTACCGGCCTTCTTTCTGATAAATAGAAACGATACACCTCTTGGTGGTGCGTTAGGGCGAATAAGGCCTCGTTCCGGTAATTCTTGCAGCAATTGTTGCAACTCTTTTAACTTAGCTGAAGCCCTGTGATCAAGAGCTCTGAACACAGGTTCTGTTCTTGAGACTAGCTCGGTGTTAAACTCTTGCTCGTGGTTAGGAAGAAATTTCTTGAAAAACTCTCTGGAGTGACATCTGGAAACTCTAGTATAATCTGCTGATCATGAATTTAAAGAATTTAAGAAGTGGATTATAACTGGTGGCTGGAGAATCTTCGTAGCTATGGACTGATAAGTCACGCGCTTGTAAGGCAGAACAACTTGTACTGATTTTTCTGGCAGAAAATATAATGAATATATTCGTTATTTAGTAAGATGGATCTCATCGTTAACTGAAAAGAAACCTTAATAAGTATAGGTGATTCCGTGGAGTTCTTTCGGCTGGGAGGTAGGTAAATACCTGATTTACATAAAGCTGACATAGGAATACGTGGAGTAACGTGGCGACTTCCACCGAGTGGGTTCGTCTGTAACCTTACAGAATGAATATCGTGTGTTTAATCTGAATAAGAGTCTAGTGGTGGTAACTGAATTTAATGGTCTAATTTATGTGTGGCATAACAGAACGGGTATACCACCTTGGGGTACCCTGAATTTCTGAGGACCTGGTTTAGGAGGCATACTGGTGTTATGAATCTGACTCGTACTTTGAGGAGATATTCATATAACGTGTACTATGACTGGTGTCCTGACATGTGTCTTCCGAAATGATACTTGGGACCTACGTCTTGACTGTTGTCTGAACATGTATTTTAATGGGTGAGTCTGAATGAGATTAAGAATTTCTGGTAACTGCTAGGGTTGGCGGACCGGTTAGACTACTGACCTCTGTATTTTTGGTCACGTCCGTTCCGGAGTTCCGATGGTTACTGACTGATTACTTATAAGCACGGTGGTTGTCACTACTGCTTTGTCTGTCAATTTATGACGATCATTATCATGACCCTGATTCATGTAACTATTCTGCTGAGTGGCCGGCTGAGTTCCGGTTCCCACTCTTTGAATATACGGTTAGCTGAGTGGAGTGTGACATCTAACTGAGAAGGTAAAAGTATGTAATGGAATGGTAGTGTCTGATGGTTGAAATTTTGTCTTGATATAAAGTTCAAATTTATAGTTTTCGTCCTTGCTCTGTGGTGTCTTTATAGTATAACAGCATCAATATCAGCATCTTGAGAAATCTCCAAAGTATCGGCAGCATCAGCAATTTTGAGGTCTTCAAAGTGTTCGCAGCATCAGTATCTGGTAAAATCTTCAACTCACGAGCAGCATCAGCACCTGGTAAAATGTCGACAAGTGGAAACGCCCGAGATGATTTAGGATCGATTAGCAATATCCATGGAGTAGGGTACCTGGTGTACACCTGGACTACTGTACATGAAGTACAAAATGAATATTGCACATGAAGCATATCGAGACATTGTACGTGGAGTACACATGTATCACTATACAAGGAGTATAACTGAGGCACTATACAGAGGGTCCATATAGACTACTGTTCATGGCACTGGTGGGAATTTTATTGGATGGTTGATACTGGTGTCGCTTGTCTGACGTGATCTAGGAAATAAATTGATTTAAACGGTACTAAACTGGTCTGAAATAAGTAACATGATAGCCTGTAATTCCTGCGTCGACTTACTGCTAGTTATATCAAGACTGAAAGTATGATATAATCGTAGTCCCAACAGTGGTCAAGATGAAGCATGATTAATGAAGGCCAATCCTGATTTATCATGAAAATGGGTTTTACTGAAATTCTTATGTATGAGAACATCATTACTTTGCTGAAACATAATCCTCGTAAGGAGACATGAACTTAGTCAGCATGAAAACGACTTTCACGTGAGAGTATAAACTTGACTGGTTCAAAGAACCTAGAAGAATAATCAACTGAGGTCTAACATCAACTGACGTGGATAGTTATGGTTTAATCCACAGTATTCATAGTAGGAAGCATGTGACTAAGTATGGGCGATTCTGTTTCGATCCATATTTGTCAAAAATTTATGAGAACTGTCATGTATAGAAATTTACAATCTGAGACTAAATATGGTTGGCTGTAGTTCAAACCATACTTGTCAAAATTTTATGAAATGTCATGATATGACAAAGGTGAATAACTATGGATCGGTTCAAAATAACCTTTGACTGAAAAGCATGAAATTTGACCTGAATAATGGTGAACGGTTATGGCTGGTTCACTAATTAATATTTGACTGAAAACATGAATCTGACCTGAGTAAGGATGAATGCCTAGGTTCGGTTTACAAATGCAAAATCTGAACGAGCAAGGATGAACGCCTATGGGTCGGTTCACCAAAACGAAAATTCGCAGAAAAGCACATGCGACTAAATATGGCCAGTCCTGTACCAACCTTTTACTTAGTCAAAAACTTTAAGAAACCGACTGATAACTGAAGAAAACTGACTGATTAATGCATGAGAAACATGAAAGATAACAACGCCAAAATCTGGAAAGTTCCTGGTGACTACCCACTAGTCACAGGTCAAGTTTTAGAGCCTACAGGTCGAACCTATAGCTCTGATACCATAATTGTAACACCCCACTTGGATAAATGGACAGTTACGTGTATTTATGGCGTGTCATCAAAGCATAAGGTAAATGTCCTAGAACATTAACTGACCATAAAGGAAATACCGGAATCAAACTTCGGCAATCCAAACATAAGCCCAAAACATGAAATATAAAATACTGAATGAAAGGACTAAACAATGTCCAAATAAGCAGAATAATAAAAGAAATGCATAAAGTAAGAAGTCTGGATAGCTTCCATCCAAATGCACATGCTCTTAGAATCCTAAAAGCGTCCTGGTGTACTTGCCGTTAGAACATGAAAGGAACTACGGCTGAGCATAACGCTCAGTGAACGGATATAAAGCATGATAGGGAATTTCTAAAATGGAACAGATGATAAAATACTGGAGCTGTAAGACTGATAAGTAAAGTTGCAGCGGAAATCTGTGTATAATCTGTAAAGCCTGATTAATAAATAATAAAGCTGAACTGTTATCTGTTAAATCTGAAAACATGCATTTACTGTAATTTAATTGCCAGAGCTTATATAGGTCATGTGCTATAACAACGTTGCATGAATAACTGGAGGGGTGACCTCGTCATGCTGTAGAGGGGTGACCTCTAAATAACTGTGCTGGGTGGAGGGATCAGCTCCAATGTGAAGGATGTAGAGCACACACCACATTCACATGCTAAACTGTAAACTGTAGCCTAGGATGCATCCATACGCCCCACTAATAATACTGATAAAATGGCCAAGCTGAGCTGAGTGGGACGATGCAGGATATCACTCTCCTGCATGTGAGTCACGGCACCGGTGCCTCTAGTGTCGCGGTTACGGTACCTCCGTAACTAGTACATAAACTAATCATGCTTGTATATAATGCTCAGGCAATTATTTAGTTATTGATATGATTACTGATAAACTTAAACATATACTGGGGAAAATATTTGGCTGAAGACGGGGAATCCTAATCATGTATAGAAAGGAAGTCCTTACTGAAAGGACGGAAATCCGTACCTCGTGTCCATAAATGAAATAAGACTGAAAGCTGAAAGATCTATTCCGACTTCACGGTTACTACATAAATAACGGACGCGAAATGAGTTAACTGATTACTATTTACTATTATCGATTTTCATCTGTTCTTAGTTTAATTTATTTTATTTTCACTACTGTTTATGCATAATCTGATTAATCTGTTTGTCCGGTGTATTTCTGATAACCCTACCGATCTTTAATTGTTTACTGATTAATGTATACTTATTTATGGTTACTATTGTATTATACCGTGTTCTAATAATCCTGATATTACCGTAAATAGTAACCTGTCGTAAACAGAAAATTTCCTAAAGTAGAAAGATTTCTGATTTATTTTTCTTGAGATAAATCATTAATAACCCATATATTATTAATTGCATAAAAGATAAAGTTAAAATCAATTTAATTTTTCTTATTAATTAAATTCATAAAATTTGACAATATAATTTATTAGTAAAAACTCATTTACAAAATACTTCCGTGTTTCCACTGTTTCCCTTATGTTTCCACTGCTTTAGTTACGGTTCCCACCGTTAATGTTAACTTCCCACTGTTTGTTACCTTTTCCCCCTGCTTGTGCAGTGGTTCCCACTGCTTATGCAGTGGTTCCCACTGCTTTCACTTCAGGCAGACCCAAACGCCCCCTTATTGCTGATAATCCCAAACGCACCCTGTTGTCTCTCTTGGTCGCTGCAGTCACCACAGAAACCACCAGCGCACCCCTTGAGGGTCGCGGCTGGTCCCGAAAACAAAACACACCGAGACCTTAGGGTCTCGGTTTTTCCTACACAAGCAAACCCGACACCCCTGTTGGGGTTTGTTCGTGGCTGAGCAAAAGAAACACCACCGAGACCTACTGTGGTCTCGGCTGGGTCGAGCAGCAACACACCGAGAGTCCTTGACTCTCGGTTTTCCTGAAACCAACACACCCGACACCCCTTAAATCGTGATATGAAGGAAAAAAATGAATTGACTGATTACCTTTATTAAATTGGTAAGGAAGGGCGAAACACGTGAATCAATGAGCAAGAACAACCAATCGATCATTTTTCTTTCTCTTTGTCTTTTGTGTCGGCAGCCCCCCAAGAACCCTAATCGTTTTTTTTTACTGTCTGAGCAAAAATAGGGGTTTTACTCCCGTTTGTTTTTTTTTTCCAAACAAGGCCGGGCTCCAAGGCCCATTCTCTTCTTTTGTTTTTTTTTTAAAACTGCCAGCCCAACACCTTTTAATATGTGTGTCTTTATTTAATTTTCGACACTTAAAATTTATCGTTAGTTCCCGTGTTTTAAAATTTATGAGTCGTAATAATCTTTTTTGTGTAATCATAATTACGTAATACATATGTAATGTTTTTATGAACTTAATAAATATTTTCTGAATAATTATTATCTTGTAATGTTTAAATAAAGCTGAGGTTGCGTAACTACTGTTAACGTTTATTTATTTATGTATAATAAATAATACATACGTAATATTATCTGAAACTTAATACTTATTATCAGAATAAACTGTAATATTTATAGTATTTAATAAACTGGGGTTGCGTATTTAATTTCTGCGTTTATATCTCTGTCTAATAATTAATACTTATATAGTTTATTAAACTTAAACTGCGTATTTAAATATTCTGATTTTTAAATACGGGTTTTACAAAACCACTGTTGCTTTCTATTTATCACAAGTTTGATTCATAAAGAATCATACAAGTCACCTACCATAAGCTTTTTGAAATTCGCTCAAGAAGGATTTCCATCTTCATTATAAATACTTTCGTATTACTCGGATGTTCAGGCAAGATCATGAAGATTTTGCGTAGGACTCTTAATATCTTTCTTACTTTTCACGATGTGTGAAGAAGCAAGGAAATATGGAAATGTGTCCTAATGAGATATTTGATGATCTCAAATGGCTCTAGACTCGATCGTGCATTTTGGATTTTTAGTGATCGGAGGCTGGAGAGGAGTGCCACCTTTTTAATATCAATATATTCGGAGTGAATAAATCGATAGATAATGCGTTGTCTCCGTGTGAATAAAACAAATACCTTTTGAGAGATATCTGAGTTAGCTGGGATGGGTTGTGCATTGCATCACTGGGTCCATGATGTCTATCTTCAATATCAAGCATCATTAAAATTATCTCAATAGCATATGAGTTGACCCGATTTCTGCCTAAGGTTGTAAGGAGGGCTTGTTTCTTTAGACCCTTTATCTTTACAATTCTTTTTCATTCTTCAACCCCTTCAATGCTTGCCAATACGTCATAACTAGCACCTTGTTGTGATTGTTCCAGTGCTAACTTAAGTACTTGATCGACATTCAACTACATTCACAATCTTTCTCCATCTTTCCAAAGGACTACTATTTCTAGCTATGGAATGTCCTAGGGAAGATTCCTCCGGTTTTGGAAGATCATTGGACTTAACCTATTCTACCATCCTTATGTCACCACAATCTTCATCGTCATGAAATAAATGGGTTTAGGGTAAGTATATGTCACCATGAAATCCATTTTGATATAGCAAATCCATTTTGCTCCCCCTTAACATATGCCACGATATTCGAAAACATTTCATATATGTTGGGATGAGCCATCACGTTAAGTCAAACCATTTGTGATAATTTCCTATATTAAATCACATTTTCTACCCATATTAAAAATATTAACCCAATCGATGTTTTTAATATCAATTGATTTAATGAAGTTTTAACAAAGGTTTTGGGAAGAAACATGCAAGTCCGTTTAATCTTCATGAGACCAATTTTTGAGATATGATACCGATTTGTAATATGATCACATATTCACCATATAAGAATAATTGAGAAGGTTGGACCTGATTGATGAGAACATCATATGATAAGATGAAATGGTTCTTGTCGGCAAATGTTGGTCGCCTCGTCACGTCTGAAGTCATCTCTTGACACCATATATACGATTGGTATTGTTGTCTTGACACCAATTTTTGAACTTGGCATGTTCGGCATCAAAGATTCTGAATGCTTGACAATTGCTCCCCCTCAATTGTTGACCCGTGTTCTATCGAAAGAGCTGTAGTCTTCGTTTGAGTAGTCACGTCGTCGAGTATGTAGATACCAATTGTAGATTGCAATGTTTGTAGAGATGATAGCTCCATAAAAACAAGATTTCTCTTGTTTTAACAAATAAATGCACTGATGCGTACATAGATTCGTGTTAGATCAAGTTATGAAGTAAACTTGATCCCTTACATAGTTATAAAGTAAACCATGCCCGAGAAAATTAATTCCCGTTGAGAGCCAAATCTTTCATAAGAAATACTTGGCTTTAATGTGAAAAACGGGTTGTAGTCTGAAATAACTACAAGCCATATAGGCATGTTTTATGAAATATTTATAACTTTTGTACGAACTCTATTTATGGCACTGTGTCAATATTAATCAGCATTTCTAAGGCCGTAAATATTATCGTACCAAAAGACATGCCTTTGAAGAATAAAGTAAAATATTTTTGGATTTTTATAAATTTTTCAATTTTTATAGTTTTTATATGGTTTTAAATTTTTGTATTTTGCTTTTGTGGATAAAAATATACACAATATATACAGATGATCACCAAGGATAAGGAGAATAGTTTACCACCACTATTCTTTCGCTTCATCTGCCAGTTTCTTTAGAGTCTCAGGCAAGAAGGTTCTCAAACCTAGCTTGTCGGCCAAAAAATCCATTCGAGTGCGATCTAAATCCTTCGTGAAAATATCCGCCAATTGATACTCAGATCGGACAAAGTAAAGCTCGATCACTCCATTTTCCACTTGCTCCTTGATAAAGTGGTATATGCTTCGACCGGGAGAATTGAACATTGTTGCAGCATAAGGCAATTGCACTTTTGTTGTCACAGTACATCAGAATTTTGTTGAAACCTAGACCATAGTCGGTTAATTGCGATCTCATCCAAAGAATTTGATATGTATTCTGCTTCCGTACTTGAAATTGCAGCGCTTTTCTGCCTTTTCGATGCCCAACTGATTAGTCGATCTCCTAGTAGTTGCAATGTTCCACTCGTGCTACGCCTTGTATCTTGACAATCCGCGTGATCCGCCTCTGCATATGCCATTAGTACAATCAAAGAGTAATTCGAATACCAAAGCCCCCGATTAATGGTTCCTTTAAGATACCGAAAGATCCGTTTGATAGTAGCTAAGTGTAACTAAGTAGGTCGAGTTTGATACCGAGCACACATACATATAGCAAACTGAAGATCAGGTCGATTAGCTGTGATATACAGAAGGGTACCGATCATTCCACGATAAAGTGTCGGATCAACGGCAACTCCATGTGGATCTGCATCAAGCTTAGTTCGTTCCACCATTGGAGTATCCACGGGGTCGCAAGATTCCATCTTATATTTCTTAAGAGATTCAAGGGCATACTTGGATTGATTGATAAAGATGCCTCTGGGACTCTGAGATATCTGAAGTCCTAAGAAGAATGATACCTTGCCCATCATTGACATCTTAAACTTGGAAGACATGAGTTTCCCAAACTCATCGGATAAGGTTTGAGTCGAGGCTGCAAATATAATATCATCAACATATATTTGTACCATAATCATATCTTTACCTCGTTTCTGAATGAACAATGTAGGATCCACCTTGCCTTTAGCAAAGCCTTGCGTAATGAGGAATTGTGACAATAGATCATACCATGCGCGTGGAGCTTGCTTCAACCCATAGAGAGCCTTCTTAAGCTTGTACACATGATTAGGATATTTAGGATTCACAAAACCATCCGGCTGTTGAACATAAACCTCTTCCTTGATTTCACCATTAAGAAATGCAGTCTTCACATCCATCTGATAGATGATCATATTCATGTGGGCTGCATAAGCAAGGAAATAGTCTAATAGCTTCCAAGCGGGCAACAGGTGCAAAGGATTCCATAAAGTCGATGCCTAATATTTTCTTGTATCCACGAGCTACTAGTCGAGCTTTGTTCTTCAATATTCCGCCTAACTCGTCGAGTTTCACCTTGTAAACCCATTTCAAGGCGAGTAGCTGCACTTGATCCAGGCATGGGACAAGTTCCCATACTTCAAGACGTACAAATTCATTAAGTTCTTCTTGCATAGCTTCTATCCAACAAGATTGGGTAAATGCTTGTTGCCACGTCTTAGGTTCAACTTCACTGAGAAAAGCATCAAAATGACAAAACATTGCACTTTCTTGTAACTGACTTCATGTGGATACCGGACGATTAGGATCACCAATAATAGAATCTATAGGATGATCCTTTGTCCACTTGCTGTCATGTTCACGAATCCGCGGATTGGAGTAAACCGTAGTAGGAGCTTCCTCTAAGGTGGACGACCCGGCTTGATTAGAGTCGGGAATTGGTACACCAAAGAATGGAAGTTCACGTATTTGAGCGAATTCCAAATCGTGATCATCATCATCCTATTCATCATCAATAGGCATGACATGAGTAGTTGAAACATGTGTTGGTTAAGAATTACTCGATGAAGGTATATCTTGACAAATTGTAGGTGCAGACGTATCCGATTGTGCTTCGGTTGCTGGAGGGACAACTTTGATAACCGGAGCTATTATCTCCGGTTCTGGAGCAACAATACTTGGAGAAGTAAAAAATTCATCAAAGAACGGTTGAAACAACGTATCTCATTCATTCCTAGAAGGTGGTGTAAATGATGATGAAGTAGGGTTGTTTGGGACAAGACCAGAGCTAATGTTACTGGGTCCCATTTCATGAAGTGCGGGTTCAGAGCTGCTTTTCTCAGAATCCATTGCTGTCAGCTCATCAAAATCGACATTCATAGTTTCAAGGATCTTGCGAGAATTTCGATTATAGATTCGGTATGCCTTCTTTGTGGGTGCATAACTAATGAAAATACCAATATCAGCCCGTGGTTGAAGTTTTCCCAAATTGTCACCATCATTATTTGGATAGCAAAGAGAACCAAATACATGAAGATATGATAAATCTGGTACTTTTCCATGTAGAAGCTCATAAGGTGTTTTACCATGGTGTTTTCAAATTAGTGACCGGTTTTGGGTGAAAACTGCTGTAGATACTGCTTATGCCCATAAAAACAATGGAGCCTTTGCGTAATTTAATATCATTCGAGCAGCATCCATAAGTGTGTGATTTCGCCTTTCAACGACACCGTTTTGTTGTGGAATGCGAGCAACGGATGTTTCATGAGATATTCCAACTTCTTCATAATAATCGCGCAAGATATGATTCACAAATTAGGTTCCATTATCTGTACGAATGCGTCGGACAGTAGTGTTGAGACGCACTTGAATCATCTTGAGAAATCCGATGATGAATTTAGGTGCCTCATTTTTTGTTGTAAGAAATTTCACCCATGTAAACCGAGAGTAATCATCGACAATGACGAGGATATACTTTTTACCACTAAGACTTTCAACACGCATTGGCCCACAAAGATCCATATGCAACAAATAAAGTTTCTCTTGGTTGGTGTCTTCAGTCTTGGGTTTGTATGATTTCTTAGTGCTCTTCCCCATTGTACACGCGAAACACAAATGGTCCTTGTGAAATGTAAGTTTAGGAAGACGACGAACAAGTTCGTTTTTCGCCAAATGATTAATAGCGTCAAAGTTAAGATGAGATAACCGTTGATGCCATAACCATGACTCAATCTTCGATGCTTTTGAGAGAAGACATACGGGAGAAGCGACCATCATGTCTTGTAGAGACAAAGTGTACAAATTATTTCCTCGAGTACCTTTCCGTAAATCAACCCCTTCCAAATTACGCATGAAGCAGGTATGCTCTCGAAAAGCAACTTCTAGGTTTGCATCACAAAATTGTCCCACAGAAAATAAGTCGTGACCGAGACCTTCCACATAATACACTCTTGAAATTATAACATTCCCAATATGATATTCACCGTAACCCATTATTTTTGCAATATGATCATTTCCAAATTGAACCGTACCAAGAAACTTGCTGACAAAATTTCTAAGCTGAGAGCGATCTCCGGTCATATGCTTGGAGCAACCAGAGTCCAAATACCAGAGAACAATTTGGACCACCTGTTCTCAACAATAACAGTAGACAATGCATTATAAACTATTGGTTCCGGATTGTTAGCAGATACAGATATAATATTATCAGAATTGTTAACATTTGTGTGACCCTTAGATTTCCGGCGTTTTCTAGTGTGAGTTTTACCACTAACAGGTTTCACTGTTCCAACTTTCAGAGGTTTTGGATTATTATCGGGCACTACAGTGGGAGTATACCTATTTAAATGGCACTTGTTTCCTACAGTAGTGTTGGTGTTCCTAGTTAAAGGACACGCTTGTGTTTTGGTAGCCTTGGTACTCCTAGTTAAAGGGAACACTTTCTTGGCTTTAGTGGGAGTGATCCTAGTTAAAGGGCACGTATTTCCTACTATAGTGAAAGTTCTACCAGTGGGGCGCCACAACCAACCAACTTGGGTTAACACTTTCCTAGTCGGTTTCCATTATACTCCATTTTTCCGGGCATTCATCTCATTCACATAGTCAATAAGGCAAGAATCATGATGACTAGAAAACATACATTCATTGTAATTCCAACACTTCAATATAGAATTCACAGTAGGCTTAGAACGCTGCACAACCGCAGAGCCTTTAGGTTTAGCTACATGATTCTTTTTATTCAAAACAGAAATAACATTCCTAGGATGGGCTTCTACTTTCTTCTTCACTTGACTACTAGATGGGGGCAAGATCTTATCATTCTTCTAGTTTCTTTTAAGCTTAGATATTTGAGCCTTATTAGTGGTTCTCACTCCTATAGAAGGCAACACGAGAATATTAGAAGCTAGTTTTAATTTTGCCTTATCTTTGGTGACCAATGTTTGAGATGGTTTAGTCCTAGGGCCCTTGTTAAGTGATGTGACGACGATGAGGGTTTTGATTGCACTAGAGGACGATGCTGAGACAATGGCTGCGTTATCCACAACATTTTTACCTTTTAGGGTAAGAAGTGTTTCCTTTAACTCAGCCAAAGCCAAATTTTTATCACAAATTTGTTCCCTCAAATCAGATATTTCCACCGACTTTCGATTTAATTTTTCAATCAATGATTGATTCTGTGCAGTGGTATTAGCACATGCGGGCTTTACTGAATCGAAGAGTTATGTATTTTTCTGTTTTAAGTTATCAACTTTGGATAAAATCTTGGAAGCTCGATTATCTAGATCAAGTTTAAAATTCTCAGCGGCCTCAAGTACGTTCACACAGCTAATCTTCTTAGATTTCTCTGTGTCTATCGGCAATGATTTAGCAACCTTGTCACTTGGCTGACAATGTTTTGATTGTAAATTCAATCGAAAATTCTTTTGAAAATTTGCATCATCGATATTAACACCATCGAATGACGTTTCAAATATTTCTTGAATAAATTGTTGCTTACATTCAAGCGAAATACAATGTGTTTGAATCTCATCAAAATGTTTTGAAAGTGAAGAATACGAATCTTGAAGCTTTAAAAATTCAGCGTCAGATTTGTGACAAGTACTATATACCACATTATCCATAGATTCAACATTATGCACATTAGAATCATTATCAACACTTTTATTCAGACATACGGAAACAATATCATGAGACATCACTTGCTTCAGAAGCTGATCATTTTGGCGTGAAACTTGTTCTATTTCAAGTAAACTGTTTTCATAAGCATAATCCATTTCATTGAAAACACGTCTAACTTCTTCTATTTACAAAAGCAAATCTTGATCAGTATTACTAAGACAAGCTTTAACATTGTTTACAAATTAAACAATTTCGTCTCGGAATGCAGCTCTAGTGTGCTCAAAATTCCATTCACCTTACGTTATTGCCATGGCCGTCGTACGTTTCGTAATGACCTTGTCAAAATCGGCAAAGTGTTGGTGCACTGCATTTAAGCTATCTGACACCTTACTTACCGGTGGAATTAACTTAGTTAAATCCTTTTTGACAAGTGTAGGAGACGTACTAGAAAGGTTTTCCGTTGACAAACTTTGAGGCACAAAAACTGTTAATTGAGCTAATTCCTTTTGTAAACGAATACGGGTCTTTTTAGAAAATTGATCTTTATTGTGCTGAACATAATCTAGTGTCTGGAATTTTGAAAGCATTTTAGAATGAGTTTCTTCCGCAAGTGACTGTGTCTCCTCAGTACTACGAACATAAGGTGCTTCTTTCGATTTGCCAATTGTGGTCACATCATATAGACAAGGAATATATTCCTGAGCTTGTTTTGCATAACCGGGATTAGGTGGTAAATCTTGAAGACATTTAAGTTCGAGTTCTTTAAATGATTTAGTTAAAAGATGAACCTTTTTTGTGGAATCGTATTGTTTTAAAAACTGTTGTTCCTTGAATTTAAGAAGTTTGGCAGTATTAATTTCTTATTCAAACTTTTTAGACTCGAGAGTTTCAAAATCCATTTTAAGTTTCTGGAAATCATTTACAACCAACTCTTTTTCTTTTAATTCATTGGAAAGAGTAGCTTTTAATGATTATATTTCATTTAAGTGTTCAATCTTTTCAAAACGAAATTGGTCAAATTCAAAATAAGTTATTTTCTCTGCTTGAGGGACCATTTCAATAGTTTTGACCTTTTCCTTTTACAACACAAGCTCAGCGGTTAGGTTGGCATTCATATCTACGGTTTGTCGAACGGCCACATTCATGTTATCAATAATATGTTTAGGCACCATTACCAAATCACGTTGATCATAAGATTCCATACCCGTCGTAGAATTTGGTTGAGGTTCACTCAAATGTGTTGGGTTGGATACCACATCATTTGAGTTACTAGTTCCCGAATGATGTTCGAGGTTGTCATTCTCATGCTCAACTTGATGTGGATTATCATGAGCAATATTGGATGTGGTTGGTACCTCACTGACGACATCAGAACCGTAGTGAGAGAGATTAGCAACGAGTGTAGCTTGGGTTGAGTGAATGTCATCACAATCCGAATCATATGCATCAAGATCATCTGCTTGGTATGCTGCATTAGAAGTAGAAACGACTGTAATGCCTTCATTATCTGCTGCCCCTGGGTCTGCAAGAAATGCTAATTCCTCTGAATCCAAGATCTTTCCCTTAGATTGAGCATCGACCAAATACATCTTCTCACGAAACCATGTTGCATCCCTTCTCCTTTTCGGCTGAGTGCATTCCCTAGCCACATGACCTTGTCCTCGGCAATTATAGCAAGTCACAACCTTTTGAGGACCAATAGTGCTTCCATTTCCACTAGCTTGAGAAGTCACAGCTTGAGCGTTCACAGTCCTTGTAGGAGGTCCATATGAATTTTGCCTTCCCTGAATGGTTTGCACCGTCACTTGACCATCTTGAATATTGGCTTGTTGTCGAGGATTTGAAGAAGTGCGGAGTTGATTGTTCGTTGGTGGAAAACCTCTAGTTGCGACAAGTTTTGACAAGTAGGCAGTGAGATGGTTTAAGACATCAGTAGGTGTATCATTTGGAGTAAAGACCGGTGCCTGAATTGGTGGAAGTTCATTAGAGTAGAAGGCTTGTGCTTGTGGAGCTTCAATTGGAAAATATCCTTGCTAAGGAGTATAGCCCATTGGAGAAGTGATAGCTCGTGATGGTGATGCCTGATGTGATGGTTGCTGTGGATAAGGTTGTTGAAGAACACTTTGTTAAAATGCTTGCTGTGGCATCATTAGTGGTTGATAAGATGGTTGCTGATAGGTGTGTTGTGGTGGCTGCTGCAAGTATGATGGCTGTTGATAAGTGAAAGCCATGTTTTGTTGAGGAGTCATTTGTTGAGTAGCATACATGGCAAGTGGATCATGAACTTGAGGTGTAGACAAATGAGCCTCGATCACATGGCATTCGTGTTGTTGAAGAAAAGCTTGAAGTTGGTCCACGTTGGTTTGATGCAAATCTTTAGCCAATTTAACAGCCTTCACGTACTTGCTCCATTTAGAAGGAAAGTGTTCAAATACTTGGTCTTCAATTGAAACGTAGGAATTGCCAGGCCATAGATGTTAAGCTCATTCATCAAAAGATTGAATCTCAAATAGTAATCATTGAGAGTCTCCCCGGGGACATAGGCAAACTTATCAAACGTATCATAAAGCTTACACTCTCGTTCTTGTTTAGTTAACGAGGTGCCTTGCATTAGAACACGAATTCTATCCCATAACTCTTTGGCTAATTTATGTTTACTCACAAGTTTGTAGACATCTGGAGGAAGGGCTTAGAGAATGATGTTTGTAGGTTGTTTATCACACTTGTCTTGAATCTTAGCATCTCCAGTTAGTTCACCCGTTGTGCGAGGATGAGTAACAGCACCTTCCGTCACTGTACCATATACCAATGGTCCATTGAGCACTGATGCCCAAATGAGATGTCCATTCTCTTTGTTCAACATATAAAGTTCCATTCGGGAAGCCCAATCCTCGTACATAGTCTTCACCAACATTGGTGGACGATTATCCGTACCCGATAAGATGGACTTATCCGTAAGAGATGTGTACTCCATTTCATAAAGTTAAGATTTACAAAAGTTGATCGAACAATGAGAGAAAGTAAATGTGTTTGTTGTTGTGTGTTGAAGTCGAGAAACAATGTTGAAATCCCCTAAAATATGTTCTCGAAATTTTTTAAGAAATAATTTTGGAATCGTCAGAATATTGATCGGAATATTTGATCGGAAAACACTGTCGGAATAATCTATCGGAATACCCCCTGTCGGAATAAACTGTCAGAAAACTCTGTCGGAATAATCTATCGGAATACCCCTGTCGGAATCAACTGTCGGAATAATCTATCGGAATAACCAATCGGGAAAACTTGTCGGAATGACCTGTCGGAATACCACTATCGGAATACCCGTCGGAATGACCAGTCGGAATACCACTATTGGAATACCCGTGGGAATAATGATCAGAATGTGTAAACCCTTTTCCGATGGAAGCTGTCGGAATATCTAATCCCTTTTCCGATGGATTCTGTCAGAATAATACCCACTTTTCTCGGACAAAACTCAACCAATTCGAGATTTTAAGCCAAAAAATGATCAAAACACCCAAAAAATTTGTGTTTTTAGCCAAAGTAAATATACCAAATCGCTACCACAACTATGTGGAAGATTTGTATCAAGAAAAAACCATAAAAACACAAAACAAAAATTGGTTCGAATGTATTTGGATCAAAATAGGCGTATGAATCAAGAACACAAACACATAAACCAAACAATCATCCCATGGCTCTTGATACCATTTGTAGGATATTGTAAATCTTGCTTACGTTAGAGAGAGAAAGAGATATAAAGATGGTAGATTTCACAGACACTTCTAGAGAGAGAAAGTAAGAAACTATATGTAAAATGAATGAAACCACACCCTCTCCATCTAAGGAGAGGGTTTATATACCCAAGCCCATGAGATGGGCTTGGGCTTACAAGTTGGGCCAGCCTACACATGTTATAGGCTTGGCATGGCCTTAGTTGTTTAATATTAGTAAAACTAAACTACGAGCTATTACTTAGACTATTGTTGGAGTGACCGATCCTTTCTAATACGTAAAACGTATTTCCAATAAAGCTAGATACCGAGCTCTTCACACCTTGGGTAGAACCATCCCTTTACACGACACAACACAACGCTACAATGATCTTGGATTCAGTACAAACCCGAATACTTGGTTCTCAATAGAATAGACACAACAATAATCTTGGTTTCGGTACAAACCTGAATACTTGGTTCTCAATAGAACAACACAATGATAATCTTGGCTTCGGTATAAACCCGAGAGCAACACTTTGGTACAATAACAGAAACCCGAGATCTAATCATATGATAAAGATCTGACCCTTTACAACCACCTATACTAGATACAAGTATGTTTTAATAGTTTCAGAAATCTTCAAGATAACTTTGGATCTTGAGACAGGAAACAAGAGAGTGTAAAGTAGCGAGATCCCTCGAGCTTGACTTCGATATATGACACATGGCCATGACACCACGGATAAGCTTGAGCTTGAATGTCTCAAAAGACGTGATCTTCACACCTTGAAGAAATCATAATGATAGAGATCCTTTCCTAAGCATGAGAAGGGATCGAAGATGTAGCCATAAAGAAGGTCGTTTTGAGCTTTAAGTGTCTTCTCGAAGATGGACGATTTAGCCACAAGTTTCATCTTGAGCTTTGAGTATCTTCCATGAACTAGATATGATCTACACATATCAAGATGGATCATAGATCTGAGACATGAGATCATGAGATGACAACTATCTAGATCTTGACTAAGGATAGCTTGTGATGACAAGAATTTGCTAAGAAAACTATCAAGGAAGTTAGGAAAACAGGCAAAAGAGTCACAATCTTAGAGGAAACAAAAGAAAATGGAATAACAAGATGTCTTAGAGTCTAGGATGTTACTTTATGATGTTAAACAAGGCTTGTTATGTGTGTGGAAGTTTTGAGCATTTACAGTATGATTGTCACTACAATAAAAAAAATCAAAATCAGAAGATGGACAAACTAGTTTGGAACAATTTCAAAGAGTGAATCAAAAATTTTTTGTTAAAAACACTCACCGTAATACATTAAGCGACATGATTCCAAGGGAAATACTATTAAGGTATGGTTTAAAATTTATTAATGCTGTCAGATAAGTTAATACTGCTCACCCAAAACCAATAGTGAATGTTGCTAAAACAAAGTCAAATCTTTCTAAACAAGTACATTCAAAAGTTTGGAGGCCTATTCAAAAGAAAAAACATTAATAGTAGCAATGTTTGTCAAAAAGATAATATTAGTAATGAAAAAATTGTGAATGCTCCTAGGTCAAAAGCAACAATCAATGCTACTAAAGAAAATTTGGGAAATGCTGTTAACGCCTCACCTTGTTAGGTTTAGAGACCAAAGACCAGAGTTATAAACCATGAATCAAAACACAACAATGCATCAACGATCCTAAAGAAACTTGATTATATTGATGCATAAGGCAGATCCAAGTCAGTGATGGCTTGGGTCTCTAAAAGAGACTCATTTTCTCATTTTATGTGCAAGGCAATCCACAGATGGATTTACAGGAAAACGAAGTGTTTGATAGTGGATGCTCATGGCACATGACATGGAACATGTCCTGTCCTACAAACTATAAGGAGATAGATGAAGGATATGTTGCATTTGGAGGTGGTCCCAAAAGAGGGAAAATCACAGGCAAAAGTACCATCAAAACTAGTAAATTAGATTTTGAAAATGTGTATTTTGTGAAAGAGATTAAGTTTAATCTTCTTAGTATCTCACAAATGTGTGACAAACAGAATAGTATTCTCTTTACTGATACTAAATGCATTGTGTTATCTCCTAGCTTTAAGTTACTTGATGAAAATCATGTTTTACTTAAAGTTCTTAGAAAGAACAATGTGTACAACTTTAATTTAAAAAACATAGTTTCCCAAGGAGGTTTAACTTTCCTTTTTGCAAAAGCCACATTAGATGAATCTAATCTTTGGCATAGAAGGCTTGGTCACTTGAATTTTAGAACTATAAACAAATTAGTTAAGGGAAATCTTGTTAGAGGTCTACCTTCCAAACCTTTTGAACATGACCAATCATGTTTTGCTTGTTAGAAGAGAAAGAAAGACAAAGCCTCTTGTAATACCACGACTCATAATGCAATTACTCTTCCTTTACATATGTTGCATATATCCTTTTGGACCAACATTTGTAAGAAGCCTTATGAAGAAGATGCATTATCTAGTTGTCACATATGATTTTAGTAGGTTTACTTGGTTTTTCTTTTTAGTTAATAAGGATGAGACTATTGGCATCCTTAATTCATTCGTAACCAGGATAGAAAATCTAGTAAATCACAAGGTTAAGATAATAAGATGTGATAATGAGACCGAGTTCAAGAATAAATAGACGAATCAATTATGTGAAGTGAAAGGTATATTGAGACATTATTGTGTAGCTAGAACTCCTCAACAAAATGAAGTTGTTGAGAGGAGGAATAGGACACTAATTGAGGTTATTAGGAAAATTGTTGATACAAAAGTTGAATGGACCATGCTTAACCCAAATTAGGCTTAATTCGGGTGTTGAGGACTCTGGCTCTTGCACCAAGTGAATTTGTATGAAGACCCTGCACACCAAAGAATGAACACCGTTAGGCTTACCGTTGGAATGTATCCCACGATTAGAATCCAGCGTGAGAGTAAGTAATCATTTCTATTGAGTAATCAATTAAAGTTTAGAGATTATATGAATCGTACCTTTGTGGAACCTCGGAGGTTCCTTTTATACCCGATGAAAACCTAGTTGGGCTTCCTTAAACTTGCGGCCTAAGCAAGAGATAATTGCCATATTCAATTAGATCCTTATCACGTAAATAAGGAGAATGTATATCCTCTTAGCTTAGGTGAATCATAATCCTAATTAGATTATGATTCTGTCTGATCCTATCTGTGTGCGGCTAGGACACGGTTCTTGTGAAACCGCGTGCAACATCGGCTTATTGGGCCTCGTAGGCTTCAGCACTGTCTGTCATACGTAATGGATTGGATACGAGTAGTACCCGTGGGTCGGGCTTATAGCCCGACTAGGGACTATACGTCATCATGTCCCCCGAGTCTAGTAGTCGCAGGGCATGCCGCGACTACTAGAATAATAAAGAAACACAATCGTACTTAAAACTGAGTTGATCAAAAAATTAGAGGCGTAACAAAGAAGTTTTTAATTTTTCCCGCTAAAACATGTACCTACCTCTTATGTATCCACTTATTTTGGGAATCAGGAAAAGTGTATGACATAGTTGTCTAACGATTCATCTTCTACCGTTGAATTGTGCAAGTGGATTACACGTGCCATGTATTCCCGCGTATAAACAGTAAACCCTAGAGGTATTAATACCCCCATCCTCCATTTCACTGTTTTACACACAGTAAAAAATCCTTTACCACCATTAACAAACCTTCATATCAATCTGTGCACTTTACCAGAATCAATCACAAAACACTGCGACATCGATCGTGCCTCGCACTTTCAAGATGGTAAAGCAACTGTTTGACATAACCTCGCGAATCACAGAGCAAGAATTACTCCAGTTCAGCACAAAATATCATATCCCCGATAACCTTCATCCTAAAATAACAGGCCCTCAGTCCCACATAGGGAGCTTTCCCACGGGGAAAGTAGGAGTATGCACAAAAAAATTCGATTTTTCCAATAACCGTATACCATATCGCGATTTCTAGTGGATATCCTAAGCTTTTATGGCATCCATATATCGCAACTCCACTACATAGGCGCAACAAAAATATCTAACTTTGAAATCAATTATTGCATACTTGACATAGATCCGACAGTAAGCCTTTTTTGCGCTTTTTATCGCCCCTCCTGGGTCAACGGTTGGATGTCTTTCTCAAAATGACCAGGCTCACTCCAGTGATACGAGGTGAAACTCGATTCTCTCAAAAATTGGAACAACAAATTCTTCTAGATAGACAACGTCATCTTCCCCGTTGAATATGATTTTATAACCCAAGAAGCCATGATAAAAGATGAATGGCCTGAACCAGGGACGTACAACGCTAAAGATGCCACAACAATCAACACTAACCGTATCCCTATACATGATTACCTTGAAGCGTTGTTGTACGCTATTGGACTCAGCTAGAATATTATCATGCACGGCGATCAAGTCCCATGATTTTACGATGACTCCGGACAAGGTTAGCACTAATCCTTTAATTTTCTTTCATATGTACGTATATACTACATTAAAAGTCATACAACACTTTCTTTATTACATAAATAAGCCTTCATCAATTAGTGAGACGCCAGCATCCCAAAGCTGCGACCATGCAACCCCACCAACTAACAGCGGAGGAACTACCATTAAGAAAAAATGTTGGTGGTCGCACCATGGATATAGAAGTACAAGAACCAAGCGCACCACGAGATGTGGGAGGAAAGATAGTACTAAACCCAACCCCTCTCCGTAATGTACCTTGATATGTAGAGATGTGTTCTTCAAAAGAAGAAGAAAATACAAGTGCAGATCTAATGGAATCATCTGAGAATGAGACAGCCCCTGAAGAACATGCGGCCATGTATACAACGGTCGTGCATCTGGTCTAAAAAAGACCAAGGGAAACGTCTATCGACGTCCTCACAAAATAGCACGAAGAGAGGTTGGAGAATCATCCTCCACGCAACATGTCATTGAGGAAATGAATGTCTCTTCTTCGTCGTCCTTGGACCGTTTTATTGAAGCGAGCTCCTTAGATTCTTCTATGGAAGCACCTTTAGAGTTTGAAAAACAAAGGTACAACATCTTTTGCATATACCCGCATACCCGACCATCCTGGTGGTATTTCTGAAAAATATAACCACCCGTACCATGATATGACACAGAGCGGACGCTGAGAAGGTCTTAACAACAGATCTCCCTGTCACGCCTGCGCCTGTCACACTAGGTGCTACAACGAGCATGCACCCTGATAAAGAAATCATAACTACACCAGATGGAACCATTCCAGCACCAGACAATGATGTCTTTATTCCCCGATGGCGCATACCCCCATCGTGTGACTTATCGACAACCTAAGACTGTAAGAACTTCCTCGACTACATCACCCCCCCCCCCCCCTGTGGGCGCTCTCAGATCCTAGATGTCCTTTTAGACAATCTGCTAGTGAAGAAAGCAACTGTGACCGCGACCGATGAAGATACACTATTGTCTCATATAAGGAGAAGATTCCAAGAATCCACCCATCGAACTCAAGTTACGGATGTATAACATACCAGGATAATGGAAGAGAAAAATACTGAACTAGCCCATGTGAAAGTGAAGCTAGCATTCGCAAAGGCTACAACCAGGATGAATGCAGATACTATTCAATTACTACAAGATGAGAAAACCAAACATCTAGATTCCTTAGCCCGAGAACGTACAAAACTGGAAAAGCTGCAGTCGGATAACCAGTGGGCCATGCGACAATTAGAAGAATGTAAAGATAAGTTATTTTCCAACATTGATGATTTTAACGTAAGGTTCCACCAAAAAACGAATGAGCACGAGAGAAAACTCCAACGCTTGAGTGTTGAATTTGATGAGGAGTTGTACCCTCATTTGGCAGCCGTCACCGTAGAGAGACGGTGGTTGATTCGATACGGCCTCCCCCTAGCTGCCAAAGGTGCTATGGAATCCCCTAAAATTCGAGAGGCGTATTCCCATGTGATAATTACAGGCATGGCCAAAGGTCAAAGCACAACAATGAAGCGTGCCTCAAAGGATGGGCTACTAAATAAGAGCTTAGATCAGGTATCCTTCTATGATCCTATGGCGCATGATAAACTAGATTCTACCCTTGAAGATTTGAAAAGTGCGATCTCCCCTTAATAAAGATGATAGAGTCGGATCAGGTTTGGCCCCTTAGTGTTATAATGGATGGTCTTACCCTGTAAAGGAACAAAATAAAGGGTGATGAAGTAGAATTTGACTACCACCTGAAGCTGGATGTTGCTCAAGTAAAACTACCCGTTCGTGCTTACCCCCGTAATAGTGCGAACCCCTTCAGAGTAGTTAAAGAAGACTCCTTGGAGACAGTACTGAGACCTCACACGAAACGTGCGGCTAGGAGAAAAGGTCTTAAAGTGAAGAACGCCATTATTGGTCAAGGCAAAACGCATCCACCTAGATCTGGGTGGTGTGGCGTTAGCATGCCTACTATCTCTGTGCGCGACGCCCGCATACTCCAAGACATGGAAAGAGCGCTGAACGAGCATACTATCTCCTCATCCAGTTTCCTTCAGTTGGGAATAAAAGTTCAAGAGAAGTTTCCCATGCTATGATGATCAAGATCCCACTGCTAGTGTAACTTTCCCCTGCTAGAAGATTGAAGACAGTGGGATCTATTCCCACTGTATGAAGTCAAAGACCCTGCTGTAAAGATAAACAAGGAACAGATAATAGCGCGTTTCTGTTTCATTAGTTGAATACTTTCCTAGTTTATCTCATAGTTATCTTGTATTAGGGTCCTTGTACTATAAAAGGACTCTCTAGGATATTGTATTTGATATGACTTTCTCTGCCATTTCATTTCGGATTTAAGGTTGTAAACCCTAATACCATCAAGGGTATTCGTATATTGTTTCAATATAGTAAAGCTTAACAGTTTGTTTTGTCCTTTGTTCTTGTGCTAAACATTACTTCCGCATCTTGTTTAGTTACTTTGTCCAAGCAAAGTTTCTCTAGTAATAGTTTGAGTTTACTCTTGCTATTGAAACTCTTAAACAAGCTAAGGTTTAAGATCTAAGTTTGGGATCAACAAGTGGTATCAGAGCTTGTTGAGAAACTTTGATTAAACAAAGAACAAACACCTCATTCAAACATATAATTCAAATATGTCTTCCGAGTCTTCAGCTTCAAACAACAATGCACTCAAACTTCCCATTATGGATCCTGAAAACTTTGAAATATTGGAATTCAGGATACAACAGACCTTGAAAATGGAGCACTATGCTCTATGGGATGTCATAGTGCTTGGTGATCAATTCACCAAAACTGTAGCAGTGGAATCTACTGAAAAAGACAAAGAACAGGTTGAACGTTCAAAGGGACTCAGTGGAAAGACCAAGTCAGCTACTGTTTCAATGGAAGAGATTCAAAAGAGGAGGCATGATGTTAGAGAACATAGTTCTTTGCTGTTGGCCCTGCCTGATCGTCATCAGCTAAGATTTAGAAAACACAATGCTACTAAGGAAATGTCTGAAGCTATATGTACTATTTTTGGTGGAAATGAAGCAACCAAGAAGAAAAAGAAAAATTAAATGATATATCAATTTTCTTCATTTAAAGAAAAAACTGATGAAAGAATTGAATCTATCTACAACATACTTCAAGATCTTGTTGCTCAACTTGAGTTCTTTGAGATAGAGGTCTCAAGAGAGCAAGTCAATGCGATATTTCTGAATAGCCTTAAAAAAGAATGGTTTCTTTAAAAATCTATTTGGCAAAACAGGGATGACATTGATGACAAGAATATTGATGACATCTATAACAACTTGAATGTGTTTGAGCCTATTGTGAATGAAATAAAGGCTTTGGGAACAATTCCCACAAATTCAAGTTAATGGAGAAGAGCGACCTGCTACATTTAGCGTTGACACTGTGTGCATTTATTGCATCACATGGATCTCATGGTTCCACAGTTCTCCATGATGATTTAACTCAAATCAGCAAACAAAACTTGGAAGAAATGGAAATCAAATGAAATATGGCTTTACTCAGTATGAGAGCCAACAGATTCTATAAAAATTATGGGAAAAAGATTTCCATCAACCCTTTAGATGTTGTTAGTTTTGACAAGTCAGAAGTGGAGTGCTACAACTATGGGAAGCATGGTCACTTTGCTAGAGAATGCAGATCTCCAAAGAAGGAATGGAATGGAAACCGCTATAGGAAAGAGAGCAAGGTTGAGGAAACATATGCAAAGGCTATGGTAGAAATGGAAGATACTAATGGAGTTAGATGAGACTGGAGCTCAATGACTGACAGTGTTGAAAGAAACCAGGCCTTGATTGCTGAAGAAAAGGAGAATGGTTCAGAAACTGAGGAAGATGGCTCCAAGGACTTTGCTTTAATGGAAATGTCTTCTTCAAGCTCATACAATGAGGTATATGATGACTCTTACTGTACTAAAGGCTGTAGGAAAAATAGTGAGTCATTAAATGATCAAATTAGAAAGCTAAATGTCGATTGTATAAACACTAAAAATGACCTAGATAACTATAAACGTGCTTTAGAACATCTAGAGTCCAGAATTAGAGAATATCAAAAAAAAAAGAGTAAGTATATAGAACACACTGGCATTCTAGAAAGAGCACAAAGGGAAAAAGATACCACTACTAAAGAGTTAAAAACTGAACTAGGTGCACTAAAGGCTTACAAAGATAAAATTGAGTTATCTCTTAAAAAGTATGAAAATGCTACAGAAGATTTAGCCAAGGCTGCTGAAATTAGGCAATCTCCAAAAGATAAAACAGGGTTAGGTCTTAAAAATCAACATGCTGAGATTCCACCTCCCCCTACTAACATACATGGTTCTAGTCAAATGAAAGATCTTTCTTAGACTGGAATTCCATGTTTTGTTAAACAGGAAGATATATCCTTTGAATTTAGCTTGCCTAAAGACTAGCACAAGTATGAGCCAATTGTTAAAACTAGTGAAATTAGAGACTTTAACAAAGAACAGGCAGCTTTAAAATAGTGGAAAATAGATAATCCTGTTCTTTTCTCTAGGGAAGGACTATTTGGTAGTGACACTAGTTATGATAAAAAAATCAAGAACCACTTTATTTAGAACCAGTAGTAAGTCAAGCTCTGAAACTAGTAGTCCAAAAGCTTTCAAGAATACTACTAAGTATGATGAGATGTATAGACTTGTTTATAAAAGAAACATCACTAGAGGAACTCATAGAAAATGGAACAATCAAAAGTCTCTATAACTTGGCAATGACTTTGTGAAAAACACCAAACCTTGTTTCACCTGTGGTAGTTTTGATCACATGTATCAAGACTGTAAGGCAAGTATGAGGGTTGTAGCTGCAAATCCTTTAAAGGAGATGCAACCAAAAACCATTCTGTTAAATACAGAGGCAAAACCTTTTTCCCCTGCTAAGTACATTCCCCCTGCTTTGAGAAATAAAGCAACTGCTAAGTATGTTGCCCCTGCCTTAAGAAAGAAACCTAAAGCATACCCCAAACCTAGTGTAAACTTTACCAGACCAACATCTCATAATGCATATGCATCTGGCCATAGACCTCACCAACGAACTTATAGAGGACAAAACAAGCAATGGGTTTCCCCTGCTAAGCCTAGGATTTCCCCTGCTAAGCCTAAGGTTTCCCCCGCTCGAAAAGTTTTTGCCTCTGTTAACATGGGACAATTGGTGAAAGCTGTGAAGGCCTCAGCTCGTTGGGTTTGAGCTCCTAAAAAGGGCACACAACCCAATGGTGTATCTCTAACTTTTGATAAATATTCCTATATTGATACACGAGGTAGACCTAAGTCATTAATGGCTTGGGTCCCCAAAAGAAACTAAAATTATGCTTTCTTTTGCAGGTTACAAAGGAGAAAAGGAATGATAAAGCTTACTGGGACAATGGTTGCTCAAGAAATATGACTGGAAACAAAGCTTATCTATCAAACTTTGTCCCTATGCATGACAATGATGGTGTATCATTTGGAGATGGACAAGGAACAATCACTGGAAAGGGGACCATAGTCATAAATGAAATGACATTTGATAATGTCTACTTGGTGAAAGAACTAAAGTACAACCTATCCAGTGTATCTTAAATGACATGCAACAAAAACTTTGTTCTTTTTAGTGAAACTAAGTGCTTGGTCTTAGGAAAGGAGTTTGAATTACCACCCAATACTACTATTGTGCTAAGAACACCAAGACAGAAGAATATGTACACAACTGACTTAAAGGGCATTGATTTTCAAGACAATGAAACCCGTCTAATTGCCAAGGCCTCAGTTGATAAATGAAAAAACTGGCACATGAGATCAGGTCATCTAAACTACAAGAATATGAACAAATTGGTTAAACATAATCTTGTTCATGGTCTTCCTTCAAAGACCTTCAATAATGACCATACATGGGTTGCATGTTTGAAGGGAAAGCAACATAGAGCCTCTTGTAAATCTAAAATTGCTCAGTCCACCACCAAACCATTAGAGTTTCTGCACATGGATCTTTTTGGACCTACCTTTGTGGCAAGTATGAACAAGAAATGGTACTTCTTGGTGGTCAAAAATGATTTCTCAAGGTTCACATGGACCTTCTTTGTGTTTCAGAAGAAGGACACAATAGAGATACTCAAAAACTTCATTACTCAGATTGAGCTTCAAAAGAGTATGAAGGTGGTGACAATTAGGTCAGATAATGGTGAAGAGTTTAGAAACAAGGAACTGGACACTTTCTGCACCAGCAAAGGAATAAAAAGGGAATTCAGCATAGCTAGAACGCCACAACAAAATGGAGTTGCAAAAATAAGAAATAGGACTCTCATAGAAGCTGCAAGAACTATGTTATCTGATTCCAAGCTACCAATGATATTTTAGGTTGAAGTTGTTGGCACTGCTTGTTATGTACAAAACAGAGCTCTGGTGGTAAAAGCTCACAATAAGACTCTATATCAGCTCTTCAATGGAAGACCTCCTTTGATTGACTTTTTCAGACCATTTGGGTGTCATGTGGTCATCCTCAACATACTTGATCATTTATGAAAGTTCAATGAAAACGGATATGATGGATATTTTGTTAGGTATTCATTAACTAGCAAGGGATACAAGTCTTCAACAAAAAGACAAGGCTGGTGACAGAAAACATACATATGGACTTTCTAGAAGATAAACCTGAAGACATCCAAACATGTCTCAAATGGTTCTTTGATATTGATCTTCTTTCTAAATCTATGAATTATGTACATGTTGCTTTGGAAAATACTAACACTTCAGGCACCAAAGAACCAACTTCTTTGGAAAGTCCACCTTTAAGGTACATGAATGTAACCTCATGGTTTCCGGATGATGATTCAGCTCAAGAGAAAGCCAATAATGATGATCTCTCTCAAAAGGATAAGCAGCCCCTGAATGATCCAAAACCTGTCCATCGCCCTGCTAACAATAATGCTGAAAACAGTGGGATGTCTTCTGAAAGCAGTGGGATCTCACATTCCCCTGCTAGAACAACCATACATACAGGTAGATCAATAGAGTGGTTTGATTACCCAGGACCACAGAATCTTGGAGCAGAGAAAATGGGCAGTGATGAGAAAAAAATTGATAAAAGAAGTGCAACAAAAGATATTACTGAGACTCTTATAAATCTTAGCCAAAAAGATGTTCCCCCTGCTACAACAAATCCCCCTGCAAGTGCAACTGTTCCCCCTGCTATTGTAAGTCCACCCGCTACTATATAATTTTCCCCTGCTAGTGTTATTACCATTGCTCTAGCAAGTGTAGCTTCTACAAAAGCTGCAATTTATCAAACATTCACAAGAAAAAGAAGACAACCAAAACATAAGGGAATTGTTATTGGAAGGACTGCACCAAAAGCTTCACAAGGAGTTGATCCGAAAGACAAGGGGAAGGGTATTATGATTGAACAACCAAAGAGAAAGCAAAAGTTCAAGTCAGTAGAGGAGTTGAGAGCCATTGCTGAAAGTGATGTTGTTCTGGCTAGGCAAATGTGGGAGGAAGAATAGCAGGTGGAACAAGAAAGAATGAGAAAGAGGAAGGAAGAGGCACATCTAGATGTCTCAAAATTGTCCTTTTCTGATGATGACCAGGCACAGATGAACCTCAGGAAGATTAAAAGGGAAATTGAAATTATGCTCAGAGAGTTAGATGATCATGTGCCAAAGATTGGACAGTTTTTGGAAGCTTGGGAGAAAGAGATTGTGAATGAACCTTTGAATGTAAGGTATGATTTAATGCTTATGACATTCAACTTTCAAAAGAACTACAAGGAAATCAGGGAAAGGCAGATCAAAGAGGAAAAACATCTAAACTCTAAAGCTAGAAGGAAGGCACATTACAAGGTCATGTTGAAAAGATTTAAAAGGTAAAAAGATTCAGACTTTATAGGCATGACATTTGATGAAATGGAGAGAGAAGATCTTCATGTGATCAGACAAAACAGTGTAGTTAACTTTCTAGCCATGGGCTCAGCAGGAGAAGCTGAGTATCTAAGAAAGAAGGAGGAACTGATGAGAAAGAACAGGGAAGACAAGAAAAGAAAGGCAGAGGCGGAAGCAGGTGAAACTGCTACAACATGTGGAACACATGTAGCCGTTGGATCTTCTACAGCAGTTGAAACATCATCTACCCAGGCTACCTTAACCAATTAAAGAGCTGCAAAGAGGATGAAAAGAATGGAAAAGCTTGGGATATTCACAAAAGGAGATCAAAGTCTAACATATGCAGATATAGATAAATGCTTGGTATTGGAAGATTCAGATTACTTTGTGTCAGAGAACTTGAGAATGAAGGTTCCTATTGTGAAGTATGAGGTTTATGAAGATAAGGGGATGAGCTCGTGGAAAATAACCAGGATTGATGACACTTCTCAAACATTTCAGCAATTGAGCAAAATGTTTCAAACCTTGGACAGGGAGGATCTAGATGATTTGTGGAGAGTCTTAAAAGCTGAGTTTGGAAATAATCCTCCTACTCCATGGTCTAGAGTTGAGAAAGACTGAAAAGAATTTCTGAAACAAAAGAGGGTGATTTGACCTTCAAGTATCAAGAGGGTGCTACCATGTTGCATTGGAAATTGTTTACTTCATCTGGCGTGTTTAAGCTAGTTATGACTGGATTTATTGCTTATATGCTTTGCAACAGGTATTACCCACTAACTCAGGAAACTTTAAAGAAGATGATGAATAATAATCTACTAGTAGATAGCAAGAATCATGTTCCATATGAGTTTTTCAGATTCATCCATAGTCAGATCTTGCTTGAGAATTTGTAAGCATCCTCATCACTAGCAGCATTTATTCAGAAACTTGTATTTTGGTGAAAGCACAAGTTTAGGGAGGATTGTTGGGAATAAATGTTCAAGAGAAGTTTCCCCTGCTATGATGATCAAGTTCCCACTGCTAGTGTAACTTTCCCCTGCTGGAAGATTGAAGACAATGGGATCTATTCCCATTGTATGAAATCAAAAACCATGCTATGAAGATAAACATGGAATAGATAATAGCGCGTTTCTGTTTCATTATTAGAATACTTTCCTAGTTTATCTCATAGTTATCTTGTATTAGGGTCCTTGTACTATAAAAGGACTATCTAGGGTATTGTATTTGATATAACTTTCTCTATCATTTCATTTCGGCTTTAAGGTTGTAAACTATAATACCATCAAGGGTATTCGTATATTGTTTCAATATATTAAAGCTTAACAGTTTGTTTCATCCTTTGTTCTTGTGCTAAACATTACTTTACTGCATCTTGTTGAGTTACTTTGTCCAATCAAAGTTTCTATAGTAATAGTTTGAGTTTACTCTTGCTATGCAACCCTTAAACAAGCTAAGGTTTAAGATCTAAGTTTGGGATTAACACCTTCCGCATAAGTTGAAAAGATCACGCTCCACTAGAGATTTGTTGTGAGTATCTATCCAAGTGATGCGCCAAATGTGTGCCCAAAAACTATCAGGATGTCCATAGTCTATAATTATAATGACCTATGATCATAGCTTATATTATATGTTTGTTCATATGTAAATATTTATTTTTCTTTTTCACTATTGCTGCCCACAATACATATGCAGAATGTTTACAACTTATTGTGGATAGTTATGCGGCTTAGTCGTGGTGTATGAAGCTCTTAAGTCTCTTTTTGCGAAATAGCAAAATTAAGCGCGCATCTTGAGTACCCCACGTAGGGTGTATCTTAACAAAACTATAGGCGAGGAATATGTCACTACGTGTGATGTGCCACTACTACCATAAGTGATGCCATTTAACTGACAGAATGTTGCTAGACGTGCACAGTGTGTCTTTCGCATGTCCATCATGAAATATGTGGCATGCATAACTTACTACAACGTCTTGATTAGTAAGGTGTCTAGAAAGGATACGTGATACATGGTCGATGGGGTTGCATCCCTCTGACACGACAAGTTAATTAGTAGGTTCACTCCATCCTCTTGTTTCCCGTGGAAACGATAAGTACATGTTCTGGAGGGCCAGATATGAGTATGAATTTTAATGACATTTATGTAACTTTGACAATGTAACACCCCATTTTGATAAATGGCATGTCACGCGTAATTATGGCGTGTCATCAAAGCATGCAAGGTAATATGTAGTAAAACATGCATGACCATAGGGAAAACCGGAATCAAACATCGGTTCCCAAACATAAGCCCAAAACATAACAAAGTAAATGAACTGAATGAAAGACTAAACAAGCATAAATATATGAAGGAAACAGGAGAAGAAGTCTATGGCAGCTTCCATCCTATGCATGTCCTCCAAATGCTCGAGTCTTGGGTACCTGCCGTTTTGGGACATGGAAAGGAAAGTAACGGCTGAGTAAAACGCTCAGTGCACGGATATACAATATAGCATGAAATAGGATAAGCATGTAACATATAATAGCGGAAGACTAAGTTCTGAGTAGACTGGTTAAGTATTGAGAAAACTGGTTTTACAGTTTGAAAAGCCTTATGTTTATCTTATGAAAACTGTTTTAACATATATATACCATAGCCCATATAGGTCATGAAAAGGTCACGTGCATGAATACTTGGAGGGGTGACCTTATCATGCTGATTAGAGGGGATGCCTCTAATTAAGATACTGGTCTGGGTAGGAGGGATCAACTCCTTGTGAAGGATGCAAGGCACACACCACATTCACCATGAAATACTGAATAAAACATGTAACTAGGATGCACCCATACACCCCACATGATATAATAATATGGCCAAAACTGAAAGGGACGCCACGAGCAATCACTCCGCCGTGGGGAAGTCATAACATTGGTGCCTCCAATCTTATGGTTATGGTACCTCCATAACTAGGTGAAACTGGTCATGCTTGTATATGGCTATAGATTATGCTAATTAAACATAAGCAGTTCAAAACAATAAAACAAATACTGGGGAAAACAATTGGTTGCATACGGGGAAATCCTAATAAGGAAAGAATGTCCATACTGAAAGGACAGGAATCCGTACCTCAAGTCCAGTGAATGAACAGAAGAAAGACTCCTACTTCTGGATCACTAACGCTACATGAATACACACGTGTATAAGTATCGAATCACTGATTACGTACTGGGTTTTATGTCTCATCTTAGCTTACTTTGTATGTTTTAGGTCATGGTTTACTGTTTAAAGCCCTATCTGTGTTTACCTTGTACTCTGATTAATCTGATAAAGTATTACTGGTAATTCATGTATTATTATACTTACTGTGTAATAATAAGTAACTTTCCAAAAATAGCAGGTTTCCAAAAATAGAAAGTTTCCAAAAATAGAAAGTTTCCTAAAATAGAAAGTTTCCAAAAATAGAATTCACTGCTTAAAATAGATCAGTTTCTAAAAATAGAAAGTTTCCAAAAATAGATCAGCTGCCTTAACTAAATAAGTTTCCATATATAGAAGGTTTCCATGATTAGATTAGTTGCCTTATTTAATTAAGTTGCTATAAATAGAAGTTTCCATAATTAGAATTAAGCTGGTTGCATAAGCTAAAATATAAGTCTAAGTGTTTATAAGCTTATTTCTTAGGTCATATGATATAGTGTATAGTTTAATTATTATTTCATGCATTTTAATTAAACTATAGGTTAAGCATTTTAATTAAAGTATAACATGTTTTAATTAAAATGGAATAAATTACTTAGGTTAAATTGTGTATTATTATGTATTAATAACATAACCTAAGTCATGTCTAAATTAATTAATTATAGGCATGTTTTAAATAATTAATTAATTATAACTTATAACATAGAATACTTAGGTTAAATTAATATCATGCTAAATTAATAATTAAAATAACCTAAGTCATGGTTTAATTAATATCTCATGTTTATTAATTAATTTATATCCTAAGTTCATAATTCATAAAATTAACATGTAGCATAAATCATGATTTAACCAACGAACCATGAATCGGGCATGAACTCGACACCGTACCCCGAGCCAACTCGGGGTACTTGTGTCCCCTTGCTGCCGTGGGTCCCACATGCACCAACCAAGACCAAAATGGTCTTGGTGGTGGCGGCTAAAAGCAAACCGAACCCCCCCCCTCGGGTTGGTTATACTAGGCGGCCAAAAACAAACACCCTCATATAACAACCTTTGATTTTAATTAACCCCAAAACATGTTAGATCTATGTTTAATTATCATGTTTTAATAAGAATAACAATAACATGTTCATGAAAATAATCAAAGATTTAAAAAGAATTAAAAAGAAAGGTTTAGAATGATATACCAATACGTAGCTTGGAAGAGGATGAATAAACACGGTTTATAGCAATGGTTTTCAAGATCAAAATCAATCAACCACCACCTATGGTGGTCCTTAAGGTGGCGGCACAAAGAGACCAAGAGGAGGAGAGAAAAACCTTTTTAGGTTAAATGCTTATTTTCTTGAATGTAAAAAAATGAAATGAATATTTACCATAACCCCCCCTTTCATGTAAAAAGTCAATGGGCTAAGCCCATTTAGTTATGTGTGTCGTGGGTATGGGGCCCCACATGGGGTACCCGTATATTTTCTCGTGTCCTGATGTTTCGTGTTCGCTCGTGGTTAAACGTGTTCGTGTTTAAAGTGTTTCTGTTTATTTTATCATGTAGTTTATCGTATTATTTACACTCGTAATTAAGTACTTACGTAATTATTTTAGTTCGTGTTTTAAAATGGTGATCATGATTTAATTATGTTCACGTGAAATATCTATTAACTGTTTATCATGAGTTTGTACGTAATCGATACTTATCATGTCATACACGTATGCACTTGCTTGATTATTAGCACATGAATGTGATCAATACTAAATAGGGTAAGTTTTAATCTAGGACGTACGATCTTAAGGGCACTATTCATGGTAAAAGCATGCGGGTTTTACAATTCTTCCCCCCTAAAAAGAATAATTCGTCCGTGAATTATAACTGGAAGCAAAACATACCCGAATCAAACTGGAAAAGTATGCAAAATAACGGAAATGAAGGTGACATGGTAGAAGGGAACGTGGAACTTGACCTGTCTTGAAAAGACATGGAACGTGACGTGACTGAAAGGACATATCTAATCGATAAGAGAAAAATGGATAAGAAGTCCGGATGAACTTGTCCGTTTCTAAGTGGCCTCCCTCTTGGAACGGTTTCTCAGAAGATCTTGACACAAATGATAAATCTTGGTCCTCCTGACCTTGACTTGGAATACGAAGACATTCTTGGTTATCAACGGAAGGTAGATCCCCTAAATTGGATCGAGGAAAATAAGAGTAACGTGCTAGGGTAACTGAAACGTTACGATGCAAGACAATCTGACTTAACTGATAATTAGAAACGATGCGCGAGACATAAAGAAACGTAGTACGTGAAAAATTTTGAACGTGATACGTGAAAAATTTTGAACGTGCTACGTGGAGATATGGCGAGTGTAGTATGAGTAAACATATCGTGATCCATGATACGTGTAACATATCTTGATCATGATATGAGGAACGTGGAATGAACATGACATGTGAGACATATCGTGATCATAGAATATAATGGCGGTAACACCAAACGCTACAAGGTGAGACGTGGAATATAACGTGAAACGTCTATCTGATGATGGAGAGTTATACTAAACTTGGGTCTGGTCTCACAAGTTCTTGCAAACTTCCCAGAATGAGAAAAGAAATGAACGTAAAATCGTAAGCCAAAATACGATCATGAACGTGAATGGTGTCATGAACGTGAGCGCGAAAGCAAGTCGTGGAATTAGAATGAAGACGTGAAGTAAGTTAGGAGTACAATTACGAATCTTTGTCTGACCCGATAGCTGAGGGATTGCCAAGTGATCGGATGAGCCTTGGCTGGAACATGTTCGTTCAATCTGTTGGTTCTGAAATCCGTACGGATGTAAGGATTCTGTAGACTTGATCAAACTGTTGACAATAACCCAGATAGCGTCATGCTTCTTCTGAGGTTGCTGAAATCTGGTAACTAAAATCCATGGAGATCTTGTCCCTTTTCGATTCACAATTTCATATGATGAAAACATCCCAGTTTGTTGGTGTCCTATCTTAACCTGTTGGTATGTCAGGTACCTAGATATGAACGTAACTGTATCTTGCTTCGTAGAACTTGATACCTAGGAGTTTGCGAAACTCTGAGTCTCTGAATCTAGACTTCTCCTAGCGTATAATTTTCTAGAACACCTAATGTAGTGTAGGGTTCTCTCCTTTACACATAAGCTGAGTCATGGTAAGATTAACCATAGAAACCCATGTGATTCAGTGTGTCACTGTAATCAAACAGAATTGATATTGGAAAAAATTCCAGGGTAGAATTTCTCTTGTCATAGAATTTGCAACATAGTGCAGATATGGTCTTCCTGTTCTTCTCTAGGCTTAGAGGAAATCAGGTTATCCTCAATGAAAACGCTGATGAATTTGTTTAGGAGTTCATGGAAACTCAATTTATTAAGTCCATAATGCGGTTGGAGCATTGATGAGACTAATTCCAAATCATAAATCTAGCATGACCGAGTCGTGTACGAATAGCAGTCATGGACATGTCCTGCTTTTTCACTCGTCACTGTTGGCAGCATGATCGTGAGTTCGATCTTGGAAAAGTGATTAACACCATACGGTTGATTGGACATGTTGTCAATATGTGGAGGAGAATAACTGTCATGAATGGTGATTTGTTTAAGTCGACGGTAGTCGACACATAATCTCATGGTACCATCCTTCTCCTTGAAGGTTCTTCTGGAGTGTAAGGAACAATTTTAGAATAATCCGTTGGTTATGCATAAAAGGACCTTAGTAGTCGTGTGTTACTGACAGCTAGAAAATTTTAGCAATTATGGCTAACAAAGCACGTGCTTGAAAAGCATAGATAATTTGTACAGATTTTCCTGATGGAAAATCAAGCTGAATGTATTCAGGAGCCTGAACATTACTGTACATAATTACGAATCATAGCATGGTATGGTGTTCATAGTACATAATTAGGATAAAATTCATCTCGTGTCTGTCCGAGGAAATGCGTTAGCAGCTTGGATCTTATCATTAAGCTGAAGGAAAACCTTCGTATGCGTGGGAATAGAAAGGAGTCCTTCATGGTTATGAATATATGAACTATGGTGAAAGAAATGAAAGTGACATCGGCAACGTGACAGTTCTCACTGATGCGCCGATAATGGTATTGAAATTCTTGTGGCCTGATTAATACATGGCACAACAACATAGATATACCCTTGGAGGGTACCCTGAATTCCTTAGAAATGTTCCATAGTTGGACGTGAGTCATGTGTCTTGACTCGTTTCTTGGAACAATAAGCATGACATATGTCTTGACTGGTGTCTTGACATGTGTCTTCAGGAGGTATACGTGAGACATGTGTCTTGACTGATGTCTTGACATGTGTCTCGAGATGTGAAACAAATATAACCACAATATAAGGTTATTATGCCAAAATTGGCGGATCGGTTGTACTACTGATCATTTGTATGTCTGATCACGTCCGCGGCCAGAGCCTCGGTTGTGATTTCTAGGATATTTTCTGTCATGGTAGTGGTTACTATTGTCCTGTCTGTCAGTTCCATGACGGCCATTCTCATGACCGTGATTCATGTAACTATTTAGCTGAGTGGCCGGCTGGTGCCGGTTTGCACTCATATGGTTGAAATGACAGCCGAACGACGTGTGACATGTAACTATGAATTTGGGACAATGATTGATGGGAATTTTCTGATGGTGAAGCATCTTCTCGTCCAATTGCTTTGCTCCGACGCCTTTATCTTCGTCTTTTAGGATCTCCAGGTTGTGAACAGCATCAGCATCAGCATCTCGTAGCGTCTCCCAACATCAGCAGCATCAACCTTTAGTAACATCTCCAAGCTATGAGCGGCATCGACAATCTTGTAGAATATCAGCAATTGAAAATACGCCTGAGGTGATTCAGAATCGACTAGCGAATACTCGTGAAATATTGCAAGTGAAATACACAGGGATTTAGGTACGTGTAATACATGTGGAACAAAGTACATGGAGTACAAGTTGAATGCACATGAAATGATCGGTATGGGCTCGATCATTTGTCATGATTTAAGGAAAGTATACCGGTTAAACGGTTAGGAAAACCATCATGATAACCTGGCAGTATTAGCATAGACATCATTCTGGTTGCATAGAGAAACGCTAAAGTGTGGTTACACAAAATTGAACGATGATTTGCCTGACAGCATGATCAATGAAAACCAACCATGACTATCATGAAAGCAGAATTCAATGAAATCCAACAATGTCTTGTAGGACAACGTAAATAACAAAAGAGGCGTAAAACATAATCAACATGAAGACGGAATTATCATGAAGAAACATGAAACCATCTATCACAAAGAAGTGTATAACATAATCAGCATGAAACTGAAGTTAACAATGACAGTATGAAAACCTACTTGACATAAAAACATAATAACTTATGAGGGGACATGAAAAATTTTATGCCAATTTAAATCATGAGAAAAATTTTATGCATGAAAACAGTGCATGAATGCGTAATGTAGTTTATAAAAACCTTTTATATGTGCGAGGGGACGCCTATGGGTCGGTCCCAAAACAAAAGACATGGCGAGGGGACGCCTATGGGTCGGTCCCAAAATTAAAAGTTTCGATAAAAGCACATGCGACTAAATAGGGCTAGTCCTGTACCAACCATTACTTAGTCATAATCCCTGCAATAATGATACCTGAAACATAAATAAATGAAACTCATCTGCCAAAACTTATCAGAAAAATTTTATGTGACTAATTATGAACTATTGAGGTTCAGTCCACATAGTTACAGTTCACGAGGAACGTCATGCATGAAACAATGACACATAACTAAATATGAATGAAGGTTGTCCATCCATATTAGTAAAACAATCTCGATGAAAACGTTAAGGTTAAAACCTCAAGGTACTGAAAACATCATGGTTAAAACAACAATGCGCTGAAAACATCAATACGTGGAATAACAAACGTTGGCTTAGGAAGCTCCTGGTGACTACCCACTAGTCACAGGTCGAGTTTTAGAGCCTACAGGTCGAAACCTTGGCTCTGATACCATAATTGTAACACCCCATTTTGATAAATGGCATGTCACGCGTAATTATGGCGTGTCATCAAAGCATGCAAGGTAATATGTAGTAAAACATACATGACCATAGGGAAAACCAGAATCAAACATCGGTTCCCAAACATAAGCCCAAAACATAACAAAGTAAATGAACTGAATGAAAGACTAAACAAGCATAAATATATGAAGGAAACAGGAGAAGAAGTCTATGGCAGCTTCCATCCTATGCATGTCCTCCAAATGCTCGAGTCTTGGGTACCTGCCGTTTTGGGACATGGAAAGGAAAGTAACGGCTGAGCAAAACGCTCAGTGCACGGATATACAATATAGCATGAAATAGGATAAGCATGTAACATATAACAGCGGAAGACTAAGTTCTGAGTAGACTGGTTAAGTATTGATAAAACTGGTTTTATAGTTTGAAAAGCCTTATGTTTATCTTATGAAAACTGTTTTAACATATATATACCATAGCCCATATAGGTCATGAAAAGGTCACGTGCATGAATACTTGGAGGGGTGACCTCATCATGCTGATTAGAGGGGATGCCTTTAATTAATATACTGGTCTGGGTAGGAGGGATCAACTCCTTGTGAAGGATGCAAGGCACACACCACATTCACCATGAAATACTGAATAAAACATGTAACTAGGATGCACCCATACGCACCACATGATATAATAATATGGCCAAAACTGAAAGGGACGCCACGAGCAATCACTCCGCCGTGGGGAAGTCATAACATTGGTGCCTCCAATGTTATGGTTATGGTACCTCCATAACTAGGTGAAACTGGTCATGCTTGTATATGGCTATAGATTATGCTAATTAAACATAAGCAGTTCAAAACAATAAAACAAATACTGGGGAAAACAGTTGGCTGCATACGGGGAAATCCTAATAAGGAAAGAATGTCCATACTGAAAGGACGGGAATCCGTACCTCAAGTCCAGTGAATGAACAGAAGAAAGACTCCTACTTCTGGATCACTAACGCTACATGAATACACACGTGTATAAGTATCGAATCACTGATTACGTACTGGGTTTTATGTCTCATCTTAGCTTACTTTGTATGTTTTAGGTCATGGTTTACTGTTTAAAGCCCTATCTGTGTTTACCTTGTACTCTGATTAATCTGATAAAGTATTACTGGTAATTCATGTATTATTATACTTACTGTGTAATAATAAGTAACTTTCCAAAAATAGCAGGTTTCCAAAAATAGAAAGTTTCCAAAAATAGAAAGTTTCCTAAAATAGAAAGTTTCCTAAAATAGAAAGTTTCCAAAAATAGAATTCACTGCTTAAAATAGATCAGTTTCTAAAAATAGAAAGTTTCCAAAAATAGATCAGCTGCCTTTACTAAATAAGTTTCCATATATAGAAGGTTTCCATGATTAGATTAGTTGCCTTATTTAATTAAGTTACTATAAATAGAAGTTTCCATAATTAGAATTAAGCTGGTTGCATAAGCTAAAATATAAGTCTAAGTGTTTATAAGCTTATTTCTTAGGTCATATGATATAGTGTATAGTTTAATTATTATTTCATGCATTTTAATTAAACTATAGGTTAAGCATTTTAATTAAAGTATAACATGTTTTAATTAAAATGGAATAAATTACTTAGGTTAAATTGTGTATTATTATGTATTAATAACATAACCTAAGTCATGTCTAAATTAATTAATTATAGGCATGTTTTAAATAAATAATTAATTATAACTTATAACATAGAATACTTAGGTTAAATTAATATCATGCTAAATTAATAATTAAAATAACCTAAGTCATGGTTTAATTAATATCTCATGTTTATTAATTAATTTATATCCTAAGTTCATAATTCATAAAATTAACATGTAGCATAAATCATGATTTAACCAACGAACCATGAATCAGGCATGAACTCGACACCGTACCCCGAGCCAACTCGGGGTACTTGTGTCCCCTTGCTGCCGTGGGTCCCACATGCACCAACCAAGACCAAAATGGTCTTGGTGGTGGCGGCTAAAAGCAAACCGAACCCCCCCCCTCGGGTTGGTTATACTAGGCGGCCAAAAACAAACACCCTCATATAACAACCTTTGATTTTAATTAACCCCAAAACATGTTAGATCTATGTTTAATTATCATGTTTTAATAAGAATAACAATAACATGTTCATGAAAATAATCAAAGATTTAAAAATAATTAAAAAGAAAGGTTTAGAATGATATACCAATACGTAGCTTGGAAGAGGATGAATAAACATGGTTTATAGCAATGGTTTTCAAGATCAAAATCAATCAACAACCACCTATGGTGGTCCTTAAGGTGGCGGCACAAAGAGACCAAGAGGAGGAGAGAAAAACCTTTTTAGGTTAAATGCTTATTTTCTTGAAATGTAAAAAAATGAAATGAATATTTACCATAACCCCCCCTTTCATGTAAAAAGTCAATGGGTTAAGCCCATTTAGTTATGTGTGCCGTGGGTATGGGGCCCCACATGGGGTACCCGTACCTTTTCTCGTGTCCCGATGTTTTGTGTTCGTTCGTGGTTAAACGTGTTCGTGTTTAAAGTGTTTCTGTTTATTTTATCATGTAGTTTATCGTATTATTTACACTCGTAATTAAGTACTTACGTAATTATTTTAGTTCGTGTTTTAAAATGGTGATCATGATTTAATTATGTTCACGTGAAATATCTATTAACTGTTTATCATGAGTTTGTACGTAATCGATACTTATCATGTCATACACGTATGCACTTGCTTGATTATTAGCACATGAATGTGATCAATACTAAATATGGTAAGTTTTAATCTAGGACGTACGATTTAAGGGCACTATTCATGGTAAAAGCATGCGGGTTTTACAGATAATAACCATATAAGAGAAAAAAAGTAGAGTGTCGCGGGACTAGCTAGGAACCGCGACATTTTATTAATACTTGCAAGTTTTTGAGTACAAAGAAAAGAAAACTATTTCTATATTAAAAAGGGAATACATGGATATTTTATTGAGAGCTGACTACAGCTAAGAGAGGGATCCATGTGTAAGGCCTGTCTTCTAGAGATAGGACCTCTGAAGGTCGCAGCTATTCCATGACTGCCCTGAGACATAGCCGTCCATGTCGCATAACTTGTAGGCATCTTGATTCAAAACCACTGTTACCACATAGGGCCCTTCCCATTTAGTGCCGGACGCCCATGTGTTATACCGAGGATGTGATTTGCTAATGTGACATACAAAATCTCCTACTTTAAATGTGGTAACTCGAGCTACTACGTCTGTGACCTTCTTTCTACTTGTATCAGCTTCATCTTTATCAACCATAAGTGAACGACTTTTCCATATCTCCCGATCCGGATTTGCTTGCCACTTTGCAATTCTATCTCTCAAGCTTTATCATTTTGTATCCCGCAGCATACTGCTATGTAAGTTTTCTATTAAGGAGAAACTTTTTGTGATACCTGTTGCAGTTTGATAGTCTTTAAACATGTTGTCAGCAAGTTTCGTCCAAAGACGCTTTTTTACCTGTTGGTTAGTGGCTATTGAGGATACCTTGTTTTTAACCCTACTGTATAGATGGCCCATGGTCGCCCACGAAAGACTAATTCTGCGTAAAAATGAGGTCGAGATATACTGCATGAGGAGTGGTTTGTGTGGGGCGACATGTGGTCGTCCTTTGTATAGGTGTTTTTGTTTCGTCATGCGAGTTTGGAAATATTTACACGTAAGTGATAAACTTTGTGCGTCTTTGTGCATGGTTGGCCAGTAGTACCCAGAGCGCAAAGCTTCTATGACCATTGATCTAGGGATAGTCTAGATTCGACACGACATATCATATATATCTTTTATGATGTAATGCGCCTGTCGCGACCCCACACATTGCAACTATAGTTGTGAAGGTGATTGTTTGTATAAGACTCCATCATGGACTTTAAACTGGTTTATTTTTCTCCGTATTCATCAGTCGTTCGTCCCACCCTGTGGAAGTGTTCCATTGACTAGACAGTCGATGACCGGGGTCATCCATGTGGGCCATTCGTCCCCCACGACAAGGGAAAACTTTGCTCCCTTATGGACTTATTTTCGATGAAATCCACCAGCACTTGGCTAGGCGGATGTGCCCAACTAATGGATATGATCCGGCCTTGAGCCTCAACCATATCATTGTCCTTTCCTGACACCTCGCATATTTTGAACTTGCTGAATTTTTTTACGTATACTAGATCAAGTTGTCCCCCTTAAGTTCGTATTTTCCTGAGACGCGATTTGCTATTAAAGGGGAGTAAACGCCTGCCACCCAGTTCTGTACGCCCATACAAGATGCGACCCTTAATCCTGCCATTAACGCTTCATGATCAGCTTCCCTGCCAGTGGCCGCAAACCCAAGGCGCACGACGCCAGTTACTTGTGCTCCTATCTGATTTGTGAGAATGAAGCCTGTGTCGGGGTCATCCTTACGCGAGAATCCTGCTGCCAATAAGACCAAAGGGCCCTGGAGTGTTTTACGGTTACCTAACAACGCGATATCTGTCTTTGATTGTTTGCCGATAAGACCTGGTGAACCTTGATTTTCATTCGCCGTTTGAGGCTTGTAAGAGATGCAACTTCCCTTTGGCGCCCCTCCCCATTCATATGTTCTTCGTTCAGATAGAGAATACCCCTCTCGGATCTCTGCCCTTTGCTTCCGCGTATGATTGTGGTGCTTCAGGCGCGTTCTTTTGCTTCTTTTCTGGGCTACCTTGAAGAGGGGTTTCAATGACTATTCCGCCTTAGTTGGTATTATAAATCATGACAATTCACTTTTCCACCATGAATTTAAACATGTCGTGGACCGCAGAAGGTATAACGCGCATGGTTAGAATCCCCTGGTTTCCCAATAATACCATCGTATGACGATGGTGAACGTACCACCACGAAGTTTGTCCATACAGTTGTTGAGTGGTGCTGGTCTCCTATTTTCACGAGTGTGTGGAGTTGGCCTAGTGGTCTGGTTGTTTCTCTACTGAACCCTGTAAGTAGTGACGTAATTAGCTTCAACTTGTTTTTTACCCTCAGTGGTAGTCGTTTAAAACAATGCTCGTACAAGATGTTTGCTGCGGATCCTCCATTGATGTACATATAGTGAATATCATGGTCTCTTATGTTTACTTTAATCGTTAGAGGTCCTTCATTGCTATTGGTTTCAGTTAGGGGAGGGAACGAGATCACTGTCTCACAAGAAAACTCTTGCCTAGTTTGTTGCTTTGTTCCGTGTTGCCACGTCCATAACATATAGATGGTTATGGGCTTGTCCTTTGGTTTGCCTTTTTTATTCTCGTTTTTCTTGCTATCCCCCCCCCCCCCCCCCCCCCCCCCCCGCGTTTCTCCAGTCTCTGATGAGATGATTCAGCTTGCCCAATTTCACTAAGCTTTCTATATGTCTCTTTAGCTGTACGCATTCATCAGTTCAATGTACCTTATCGTCGTGGTATTCACAATACCTACTACCATCATGTTTTTCAATTGAGGTGGTCATTGGCGGGAGCTTTGGAAAGTTTGCGCCCTCGGATAATAATATCTCTCTTGATGTCATTTTTAAAGGGGTTAGTTTGTTGTTGTTGTCGCACCCTCCCCTCTGAGTTCCCCTATACTCCAAGCTCCGGCCATTATTCTAATTATTGGGTTGCCTCCTGGGCTAATCCTGGGATCTGTAGTTGGAGGCCCCTCACCTGCTATCCGCAGCTGCGGCCTCTCCTTGGATGAAGGATCTGACTCGTCGCATTACTCCATCAAAGGTCTGGGGAGTTTTTTCATTTAGCTTCCTTATGAGGTCCTGATTTGTTATCCCCGCATAAAGCTCGAGATTTAAAAATATTTCGGGCCATTCCCTTATGTGATTGCACTCACTCTTGAAGCACTCAACAAAATTCTCCAGAGATTCCCATGGTTTTTGTTGGACTCTTGCAAGTGAAACAGGGTTATTGTCGCACTTCTTTTGCTGCGTATAGTTTATCTGGAAAGCTTTTAGTAGGTCTTCGAACCCGTAAATGAGCCGACGTGGGAGCTTATCGAACCAATTCCAAGCGTTGCCGATTAATGTAGAGTTGAACATATGGCACCATACCGGTTCCGGTCACCGCTCAATCCCCGCCTGTGACTCAAAAACTTTCAAATGATCATATGGGTATGTGGTGCCATCATATGTCTTGACATTAGATGACATTCGCCTTATTTTGTCCTCTGTGTAGGTTCTAATGCCTCTTGTGAATGCATTATCCTTTTGCGACGCCACTAGAGAGATAGAAACTCATCGCTACTGTGACAATCCTTCAATTTATGGTCGATATTTTATTCTCAATTATTATTTGAAAACATTATTTTAATGTTATATTATGAACTCACTCATTTTTGGGAAGAAATTTGGATTTACGTCTTGAAGTAGCATCGACTACGTCTAAATCGGAGGATTGTACGTTACGTGCTTACGTTTACATACACCGTTTTTGGTGACAGTCCGACATTTCAGGGAATAAATTTATCCGTGAATATTATTTTGGAATTTTTAAATTTGTGTTGGTTCATAAACTCACAAATTTACGAGAAGAGATTAGAACTTACGTGAATAATTTAACGTCCTTTGCGACTAAACCGGAAACCCTAGGATTACGTATTTGCATTTTTGAACTCCGTTTTTGACGAGACAATTTTTATTAGATTCGTTTTGTGTCATTGATTCATAATTTATAAAAACGTTTTTTGTAAAACGACCCGAGGGCGCGCAAATCGAGGAAACTAGAATCGAAGAATACCCGTAAATTAGTGGGATGAGACAAAACAAGTTTTGCCCCACCCCACTATATGGGACGACCAAAACAAGGACACCACACCATGATGTGGCAAACTTGTAGCATACAAGTTAACACATGTTAACTTAACTATCTAAGTTAGTACAAAACCACTAAACACTTATGAACTTACTTATTGGGCTTAACCCACTTGGGCCTAACATGTAAGTATATGACTGATATTAAAAGTGTAAATTGGACTAATAGAATGTAATGGGCTTATAATGGGCTTATTGGGCCTTGACAAGTAAAGAAGTTAAACTAGTGAAACTAGTCTAAATTTGACTAACACATAACACTATAATGTGTATGAAGATATAAAAACCCACTTGATCATCATCATAATTATAATATCATCATATATATACATAGCCATTGTTTTTATAAATTCATTGGACAAGAGTCTAAGACGAGTATTATTTGTCTAGGTTTCCGTGATTGAAGCACGTACCGTACATCCAAATCGCCGATAACCGCCTTTCCCAATCAACGTGAGTTCATAGCCTCGCACTCTTTTAAATGTTTTTATGAAATGTTTTATAAACCCGTGAGGGAGATAACATGTTAGTTTTGATAAAAATAGGACATAAGTTGTCCCGATTGTTTGTTTATTGATTTGGACCCGAATGATTGTATGACCCGATGAATGATTATATGACCCGATGTATAAAAAAATGGATTATTTAAAGTTAGGTTATGTCACTAAAAGTCCCATTAGCAGGAATTGTGAACTACCAGGATTTGGTAGACGCTTATGCATATAATAGTACTATTTGGGGACGATCACCCCAGTTCGCGCCTTGACGGTTGATCCCGTCGTGCCACATTGACTGGTAAGCAAATTTATGTACGAGAAGATTTCCATAGCGTGATTTTTGTGACGACACGCTAACTTAGATGGGAAAATTGAGTTTCGGGTTAGCTACCCGTGGTTTGTTATAGTAAGGTAACAATGTCATGCGGCTTATAATAATCCAATAACGAAAATACTGCTATACGCATTGAATTACAATATATTGCCTGACTAGCAATACGGGGTCTTAATATTGATATTATGTTCGTGTTTTGGTTTTACATAACCATATTCATATAACGGTTTTTATTTAACTCTATACAACGTTATAAAACGTATTTTATGATGTTTTTACAACATTGGTTCGTATAATGGTTTTGAAGGCAAAAGCCTATATTATGATTTACAACAAAGATTTGTATAAAATGTTTTTGGCTTATTTTATGGCCTACGACAAAGAATTGTACAAAATGATTTTCGGTAATAATTTTATACCAATGATATATTAATGGATTTCATTAAACTCTATGAATTCACTCGGCGTTTTCGCTGACCTTTTCTTTTAACATGTTTTATCTCAGGTACTTGAAGGTAATTCTCGGGAAGACGAAAAGAATTCATGCCCCGCACTTAAATAATAATTTCCATTCAAATGCTTTGTAAAAATTGTATGAAATACTATGACTTGGGACCTATGTAAATTTGATATTTATGAATGGAAATGCTTTATTATTAAACGACGCGATTTTTAAGCGTTGTCTATGATGTGAGTAATGTGCTATCCCGTAACACCAACGACTCTTCCGCTGAACTAAAGTATGAATATTTGGGGGTGTTATAGTTTGGTACCAGGGCTCTCGTTATAGAGAACGAAAGATTTTTAAAACTAAGGTTTCGAATAAAACATTTCAAAATATTTTAACTATAAACATTTTTCTCAAAATGTCTAAAAATCTTTTGACTATAACGTTGCCGAAGAATTCCCGAGTTACCGACAAGGCCAGACTGAGAAGTGTTATTTTAATATATATATAACTTGGATTATATATATGTTGTAATTTGATTACATGATTGTTTGATGATTATTTAATACTTATACGAGGTATTTATACGACGTAGATTGTCACAAGAAACCCTAACTCCCCTAGCAAATCAATCGAAGCTATTCCCGTAGGAATTCTAGCTATCCTAGATCTAAACCAAGTTGTGGATATTTATGATCCCAACAAAATGGTTGATATTCGTAGAAATGTAGATATTAGTTGATTGTGATATTGAAGAAGAATTGGCGAGATTAAAACTGATATCTATGTGATAACGATCTTTCCTTATAGAGTCGAGTTTGACAAAACGTTACCACCTGGAAAGGTGTCATCTGATTCGATGTCACCCAATTCTTAAGTTGAAATTGAAAGGGTGAATGTTGCACTTGAGGCTGTCATTGGAACCATTACCCAAAAGCCTCATGCCACTAGTACCTTTCCGAGAAGTTTGATTGGATGTATGAGTCATTTCATACTAGTGACTTATTTGATAAATATTGTTGTAAGAGCTATAGGATTGGAAATTAAGTGTTGTTCATATCGAGCTTTTATTGCCCTATTAAGGTCTAAGAATAAGGTTGAAAGAATTAGAGAATGGGGTAGGATATCGAATCGAGTATAAGATTGATTGAAACTTGAATAAAGTAAAATTTAACTTGTATGGAATATGAGAGTGTTAAGAGGAAGTCATTAAGTCCTGTGATTGAATTATAAGGTTTTAAATGATTGTAGGTTCGTGTTAAGGGTTGTTCCTAAGCCATTGTCCAATGACGAGGATGCCCAGTGTCCAATAAAAAAATTGAAGAAATCTTCTTCTGAATTAGGACCAATGGATCTTTCGGGACATGTGGAACACCTAATGACTCTTGTAGATTAGTATTCATTGTGGTATCTTTTAAAAATCCCTAACTTAACTGAGACATCAGTTGGTAGGATGAGTTCTTGGAACTGTATGACATAGTGACACATAATGTGTTACGGTACAATTTTGACTTGTTTGTGATTAATGAAAAGACTACCTTTGATTGCTAAATCCTACATGTAACGATGTTATCTATATTTTATTGCTTCATCCTAATGTTCGCATTAGTGATGCAACCATTGAACAAGCACTCATTTCGGTTTGAGTTGCATTGTAAATTCTTCTCTTTGTATTCCTGAGTGCCATCGAGGTCATGAACCTCATGATTATTTGGCTAAGGCTCATTTCCTATCATATTGTAGTTAGTTCTTGGTGAACAACTTTTCATCACTCTTTTGCAGATCACTCATTGTTTTTATAAGTTAAAACAGTATCCTTTGAGAAAAATTGGATCTTCGTCACCATATGGCTTATTTAAAGTGAGATTTATGAGTAATCGTTATCGAAATAAAGTTGTTTATGAAACACTTTGGAAAACTTAATTGTTTCCATAACAAAGAACATCTTTGTAAATTCATTTGATTCTTATTCCAGAATTAAAACATGAAATTAGTTTTTATATTTTAAACATGATGACCAAGTTTTGACGAACTGAGTATTGCATCGTTAATCCTAAAATTGTATATAGTTGCGCGCCTACATACAATTTGGAAGGGACCATGCAAGGTTGATTAGTAGTCACCATGAAATTATTAATAAACACTAAATTTTCTTTGAAGATTGTGAAAGATTAAATTTTATGAGATCTGCAAGAAGTGCAAAATTAGGGACATATTGTTAAAGACACCTACATATGTACCCGTACCATTTATTTTTCTGAATTGAATTTACTCATCTGTGGATATTGTCTTAATTGACAATTGATATTCCCTTTTTTCCAATTCTCTCGTGGTGAGATTCTTTGAAAAAAAAAGTATCTGATTACGGAATGTTGATACCCGACTGGGTGTATCGACGTTCCTATCATTTATTTTGATTAGATTTCATTTGAATGACATGGGTAACGATCCGAGAAGCTTTCGAATGTGTACTCAAATTATGAAAACATGGGATATACTCATATTCGTTAATGTTTTCGTCTGTATCTGATTTGAAATTCTCTCGCGTAGATCATGCGTTAACCTTACTCTTTTTAAGTTTAGTTATTGTTGGAAACTCACTTTATGTGACGACATTTAAGAATTCCCATTAGTTATCATAGTCACACACATTTAGACTAGACTAGGTTCGTTGTATAGTTTAGGTTGTGTGTGTGGCTATATATACCCCTCCTTAGCTTCCAAGGAGGGGTGTTGCTTGTCATTTTGTCATTTCAATACATTTTACATCTTCACATTCAACCTCTCTTCTCTCTCTCTAAACCAACAATGGCTACCACCACCTTATACCACCATGTTAGACCACCGGATCTATTTTAGTAAATCTACATTTGGCATCAGAGCCTCGGTTCCATCCTTAGATCGTGTTCGTATATTCGATTTGGTGGTCTAATTTTTCTTTGTGTCTCGTTCTATAATATTTTTGTCCATTTTGTCACAAATTTTTTTGGTCACGTCTTATTTTTGTCCAATCTGTCCAAACTGTTCAATCTTTGTCACAGTGTTTCGTGTTTGTGGTATTCATTTATTAATCTGTTCTCATTCTCGGTTACATCAAATCTTTATCCATTTTTTTTACACGTTTTTTGTTCCTTACACCTATAAGATCTAATTTATTGGGAAAAGGACAAAATACTAAACAAATGGGCAGATCCACCATTTTCGGTTTCTTCAAAACCCTTTTCCGATTAGATATTCAGATTGGACATTCCGATTAGACTATTTATTTGGTCATTCAGATTGAACATTCAGATTGGGATTCATATGGGGATTCAGATTAAGCCATTCTGATGGGGGTGTTTGTTTGATTCCGATGAGACCATATTCACAAAAACATTCCGATAAGGCCATATTCACAATCATTCCAATGATGACTTAAAAGACATTCTGATGGAAGCTTAAACATTCCGATGGGACATCTTTTGACATTCCGATGGACTCTGTTTTTTAAAAAACTTGTGAACCAAATTTGTGACCATAACCAACAACCATCTCAACCGAGTCAACTCGGTAATTACCGAGTTGACTCAGTTAACTCACTGAGTCGACCATATCTCAACCAACCTTATACCTCCACAACACCATAACTATCCTATCCCATCGTCTCCTAATCCCATCTAGACTCGAACCAAAACATATAAAATAAAATAAAGATCTCAGTTTATGTTTCGATTTATATATTTCAAAGATATATCAAGATCTTATTTATATCTTTAAAAATCGGAACTTCCATCATAGATCACTGTTAGAAATTATCCATTTCAATATTCGAGAATCATGAAAGATTAATAACAATCATGTTATAATCATCTCATTTTTTCGATTAAAAGACAATCAAACAACATGCAAAATCATATATGTCTTTATTTACGAATTCAAAGAAGATTTATAACAAGTTTGTTAAAATCTTTCCTTAATTCGTCTAAAAGTCACACGAACCAGTATTAAACCTACCTGAGATCCTTTTAAAAGATCTTGAAGCTCTTTGTTGGGATTTGGTCTTGATATTATCATCAGATTTAGGGTAGATGAGGTGATTGCTATGTTGTTTGCGTTTGAGATGGAGGATGTGTGAGATTAAGATGAGACGAGATTGATTTTTTTGTGGATGTTTTGTTTTTGTTTTAGGTGAGAGGAGAGAGGAGTGTGGGGCGGAGACTGCTAAGTTGTGAGATTAGGTTAGATTTGATTGAGAGGATTAGGTGTTGACTTGTGTGAGATATTTTAGGTTGGAGTGCGTTATAACCAAAGTGGTGAACCGGGTTTAACAATGTGATTTGGGCCATGAACTCACGGGCTGAAAAGATGTGATGGACTCACATTTTTTTTCAAAAACAATGCATTAAGCCGTGTGTTTTAGTAATTTATACACACAAATTTTTTTAATACAAATTTTAACTAAATTTGGTGTGTATTAAGTTTACTTCGGTCATTATCGGGACGAGACACAAAGTGACAAGTAACGTGACAAATGTGACGAGAATTTATTTGAGACGAGACCAAGAAAAAATGGGCGATTTTTTAGTGGCTACGGATTCGTTTGATCGGGTATTAATTACGTGACGTTGAAGACGGATTTTTCGAAGGCGTGTATTTATTTTATCTTTTAAAAGATAACTTGCTCGGGCTTAATCCTAGAATGAAGACTTGGTTATCTGGTTTCCGGGTTCGGGGTGGTTGGTTGATGACTCGGATAACTATCACTTAAAGGGGTTACATTGTTGTACTCAGTGTCACGCGCTTAGTCGATGTGGATAATTTCAAGAGGTGTTGTGCTTATAGACTTCTTCAGTGATGCATTGAGTACTTAGAGATTTCTCCATCGTTCTTCATTCAACAATAGTGCAAGCTTAAGTCACAAGATCGAAGGATTCTTATTCAGTTTCACGTTTGATGTATCCGGTTCATTCTTTCAGTGGTCACTTCAAATTGCTTTCACATGGGTTGGTAAAGGTGGCCATGGAGAGTTTATGAGAAGAGATTTTCAATCAACAGCTGATTCTCACAAAATATATAATTCAACTTATTTATTATTCTCACGAGATTTCAGGTTCATGTGCGTACAATTTATTGATGGTTCCGAGTTTCGAAACCATCAAGGGGGAAGAAGAAGACACATTGAATGCACAACGAGTACACGTGATGAACTTCATACCTTCGAACATACCATAGAACATCTTGATGATTGGCGGACGCACATCATCATACCCAGTTGTTTTGGGTGTGAGACATCGGCTGAGAATACCAAAAATTGCTCTCCAAGGTTGACCCACTTTGGCTGTGGTAAACTCGGACACTATTCGTATGTCTGCACATCCAATGTCAGTGAACATCTCCATGAGCTGGTCCTTGGTAGGGTTCGCTGAGTATGATAATCCTTTTGGTGCCTCCCGAAAACCAAAGATCTTGCGGAAGTCTGACACGGTGAGAGTTTGTTGCTTGTTGTCCAGGAAGAATGTGATCTTATTTGACGTCTTCTCTTTGGTTGCCCAGAATTCGTACATGTAGTCGAAGGGTACCGAAGCACTTTTCCTTAGCGCATTCTTGAGGTGAGAATTGTCAAGAATGGCTTAACCTACCTTGAATCCATTGTCAGTGGAATGAGAGACCTCCTTCAACCGGTAGTTGTTTGGAATGAACTTGAGGGTTTTGGCCTCGGCAATGGCTGCTGCTCTAGAGTCTTGTATTTGTTGCACGGTTGGGTTAGTCATTGTTTCTGCTTAAGAATAAAACACAAAAGTTGATACATACAGATATGAATATCATGATGAATTTATACCAAAGCATTATACAAATGACATAATCCCTTAGACTTTTAAAACACTCAAACATCCTTCATTCAGAATAAACATTTAATTCAGAATAAACCTCTATCCGGAATAAACAAGTCTATCCTGAATAAACAAGTCTATCCGGAATAAACAAGTCTATCCGGAATAAACAAGTCTATCCGGAAAAAACAAGTCTATCCGGAATAAACAAGTCTATCCGGAATAAACAAGTCTATCCGGAATAAAACGTCTACTCGGAATAATCATTCTATGCGGAATAAAACATCTACCCGGAATAATCATTCTATGAGGAATAAAACGTCTATGCGGAATAATCATTCTATGCGGAATAATCATCCTATGCGGAATAAAACGTCTACTCGGAATAATCATTCTATGCGGAATAAAACGTCTACCCAGAATAATCATTCTATGCGGAATAATCATCCTATGCGGAATAAAACGTCTATTCGGAATAATCATTCTATGCGGAATAAAACGTCTACCCGGAATAATCATTCTATGCGGAATATTCAGCCTATGCGGAATAAAACGTCTACTCGGAATAATAATTCTATACGGAATAATTAGTCTATGCGGAATAAAACGTTTACTCGGAATAATCTAAAACACACCTTTTGATCGTTTAATCTAGGCTTAGATGTTTGTTTTAAGCATTCTATAGGCCACCAATCTTATTCTTGTCCTATTCTACGTGAAACTCAGGCAAACCTCTAAATCAATTATCCTTAACTAAGCAGAAACCCTAATTGGATTTAACCTAATTAAAATGAGTTAATTAAGTTGATTTGAAGGAATAATTACACGAATTAGCTGATGATTGTACCTTAGGAATGACAGAGATGGATTATCTTGAATAAAAACAGTGATGTTGCAAGCTTAAGGTGCGTGATAATGGCGGTCAAGAGAAAAACAGAAAAGAAAGAAGATAAACGAAAGAAACGGGGAGGAGGGATTTGAATTAGGTCAAACTTTTCACAAGTTTGAGACTTTGTCACTTTTGCCCCATGTCTTTTCTTTCTTTTACTTTTTATTCCTTGTCTTTTCATTTTTTCTTTTCTAGTCTCCCTAACCATCGTTAAACTTAGCCAACTTAACCTATCTCAGCTAAACTATACACGACACTCTCACAAACAAATACAAAACGAATGTCGAGGCAATTCCAGTCATTAACCATTGAGCTAATTAATTTTCCTCGAAAACTTTTGAAGACCTTTTTGATGACGAAGATGATTTAACATTTTCTCCCCCTTAAACGATGACCTGTTTTCTATTTAAAGAGCTGTAGTCATTGTTTAACGAGGCACATGATGATGAAAACATTTGTCAATTGATGTTTTGAAAAAAGTTGGTTCGTGGTGGCAATAAGATTTCTCTTATTTAGACAAATTAATGCACTGAGACGTACACTAACTCGTGTTAGACCAAGTTATAAAGTAAACTTGATCCCTTTGCATGATTTGGCTTGTAAATCATGCCCGAGAAAATTGATTCCCGTTGTGAGCCAACGTTTTCCAAGGAAATACGTGACTTTAATACGAAAAACAGGTTGTAGTCTGAAATAACTACAAGCCATAATGGGCATGTTTTAAAAATGTACAACTTTTATACGGACTCTATTTATGGCGCCGTGTCAATATTGATCGACATTTCTAAAGCCGTAAATATTACCGTACTAAAAGACATGCCCGATTTGAAAAACGAAAAAAATATTTTTGGATTTTCTTGATTTTATAATTTTTATGGTTTTTCTAGGTTTTATATTTTTTATGGTTTTTCTAGGTTTTATATTTTTGTATTTTTCTTTTTGTGGTTTATATATATACGATAATATACATGATCACGAACAAAGGATACGCATGAATAGTTTACCACCACTATTCAGCTGATTCTTCTGCCAATTCTTTGAGAGTCGCTGGAGAGAATGATTTCATGCCAAGATTTTCGATCAAAAACTCGATTCGTCCTCGATCTAAGGCTTTGGTGAACATATCTGCCAGCTGATACTTAGTGGTGACAAAATACAGCTCGATCACTCCATTTTCCACTTGCTCTTTAATGGAATGGTAGCGAATGTCGATGTGCTTTGCCCGGGAGTGTTGAACGTAGTTGCAGCAAAGGGCAATGGCGCTCTTGTTGTCACAATACATCGGGATTTTGTTGAATCCCAAACCGTAGTCAGTTAGTTGTGATCTCATCCAAAGGACTTGAGCACAACAACCGGACATGGCGATGTATTCAGCCTCCGTGCTAGAAATTGCAGCGCTTTTCTGCCTTTTTGAAGACCAACTAATCAATCTGTCTCCAAGGAGTTGCACAGACCCAGAAGTGCTACGCCTCGTGTCTTGACACCCAGCATGATCGGCATCTGCGTATGATATTAAAGCAATGGAGGAATCTTTCGGATACCATAGACCACGATGAAGTGTTCCTTTGAGATACCGAAAGATCCTTTTAACAACATGTAGGTGCTTTTCGGTAGGCCGATCCTGATACCGGGCACACATGCATACGGCAAATTGCAAATCATGCCTGCTAGCAGTCAGATAGAGAAGGGTGCCGATCATTCCACGGTAAAGTTTTGGATCGACAATAATCCCATTCCTATCTTCATCTAACTTGGATTTCTCCACCATTGGAGTGTGCACGGGGTCACAATTTTCAAAGTTATATTTCTTTAAAGATTCTAGAGCATATTTGGATTGATTAATAAAGATGCCTCTGGGATTCTGAGAAATTTGTAATCCTAAGAAAAATGAAATTTTTCCCATCATTGACATCCGAAAGCGTGTGGACATTATCTTCTCAAAACGATTTGACAATTCTATGTTAGAGGCGGCAAATATTATATCATAAACATAAATTTGTACCAGTATCATGTCGTTGTCCTCCTTGACAGTGAATAGAGTGGGGTCCACTTTGCCTTTGGAGAAGCCTTTCGAGATGAGATATGTTGAAAGGAGATCATATCACGCGCGTGGAGCTTGTTTCAACCCATAGAGAGCCTTCTTAAGCTTGTACACATGATTAGGAAACTCCGTGCTAACGAACCCATCCGGCTGACTAACATAGACTTCTTCCCTTAGTTCACCATTCAAGAATGCCGTCTTCACATCCATTTGATAGACGATCATGTTCATATGAGCAGCATACGTAAGGAATAGTCTAATAGCCTCCAATCTTGCAACAGGAGCAAAAGATTCTTCAAAGTCGATACCCAAGGCTTGTTTGTATCCTCTAGAAACCAATCTAGCCTTATTCTTCAAGACTGCACCCATCTCATCAAGTTTAACCTTATAAACCCACAACAAAGTAAGGATGTTAACCTTGTCAGGGAGAGGAACTAATTCCCATACTTCAATTCTTTGGAATTCATTTAGTTCCTCTTGCATGGCTTCAATCCAAGATGATTGAGTCATAGCATGTTGCCAGTTTTTAGGTTCAACTTCGGAGAGAAATGCATCAAAATAGCAATAGAGTGCACTCTCTTGTAATTGATGGCGTGTAGAGACTGGTCGATCTAGACCTCTAATAACATTCCTAATTGGGTGATCTTTTGTCCATTTGTTGCTGTGATTTTCAATCCGTGGTGGTCTGGAGTGAACAATTGACGGAGCTTCTTCTGAGGTAGACGAGGCTGAAGGGTTTTCAGGTATCGGTACACCAAAGAAAGGGAGCTCTTGTAGATGAGCATATTCCAAATCGTGATCAATCGAATCCTCTTCAACATCATTAGGCACAAGTAAGGGTGACGATTCCGGTGTAGTTTGAGAGTTACTTGGTAGAGGTGCATCCGGTTCAATGTTAATTGAAGATGCATTTGATAAAGGTTCATTAGCTTGAGCAATAACTTCAGGGATTGGAGCTATCACTACAGGTGCTGGAACTCCATCATTTGGGGGATCAAAGAATTCATCAAACAACGGTTGAAATAGTTTATCCCACTCGGGCCTTGTAGGTGGTAAAAATGATGTAGAAGTAGGATTATTGGGAACTAATCCGGAACTAATAGCACCGGTTCTCATCTCGTGAAGCGAGGGTTCAGAGCAGCGTTGCTCAGAAGCCATCGCTGTCAGCTCATCAAAATCTACGTCCATAGTTTCTACTATCTTACCAAGACGACGGTTGTAAATTCGGTATGCTTTCTTGGAGGGTGAGTAACCAATGAAAATACCTATATCGGCTTTTGGTTGAAGTTTTCCCAAGTTCTCACTATTAATGTTTGGATAACAAAGAGCACCAAACACATGAAAGAATGAAACATCGGGTTTACGATCATGTAGAAGCTCGTAAGGTGTTTTTCCATGGCGATTCCGAATGATTGAGCGGTTTTGGGTGAAACATGCAGTAGATACAGCTTCTGCCCACAAGAACAATAGAGCGTTCGCATAAATCAACATAGTCCTATCAGCTTCCATAAGCGTACGGTTCCGTCTTTCAACGACACCGTTTTGTTGTGGAGTACGTGCAGCGGATGTTTCATGTGAGATACCAACTTCTTCATAGTAATCACGAAGAGTCTGGTTGACGAACTCTGTTCCATTATCTGTACGAATACGGCGGACAGTAGTATTTAAACGTACCTGAATGAATTTCAGAAAAGTGATGATAGCCTTCGGTGCTTCATCCTTTGTACGTAGAAATCTAACCCATGTAAACCTGGAGAAATCATCCACAATAACAAGGATGAATTTCTTACCGCTCACACTTTCGGTTCGCATTGGCCCACAAAGATCCATATGCAAAAGATGAAGTTTTTCTTGATTGGTGTCTTCAGCTTTAGGATTGTATGATTTCTTGGTACTTTTCCCCCTTGAACACGCGGAACATAAATGGTCCTTGTGAAATTTGAGCTTTGGAAGACCACGAACTAATTCGTTTTTAGCCAGATGATTAATAGCATCAAAGTTGAGATGAGATAATCTGCGATGCCATAACCATGACTTGGTCTTAGATGCTGTAGAGAGAAGACATACTGGAGAGGCGGCCATCATGTCTTGTAAGGACAAAGTATAAATATTTGCACCATGAGACCCCTTCAACAAATCTTTTCCTTCCAAGTTGCGGATGAAACAAGTATGTTGTCGAAAAGCAACCTCTGGGTTGGAATCACAAAACTGTCCTACTGAAAATAAATTATGACCAAGACCTTCTACATAGTATACCCTTGAAATCATGACATTTCCAATCTGATATTCACCATACCCCATTATCTTTTCAATATGATCATTACCGAATTTTACCGTTCCAAGAAACTTGCTGACGAAATTTCGGAGCATCGAGCGATCTCCGGTCATATGCTTTGAGCAACCGGAGTCCAAATACCAGAGGATGATTTGGACCACCTGAAAATATCACGAGACGAAGACAATGTATAGGTTTCAGAATCTGAGTGTTCCTTGTTATTAGCAGGTACAGATTTAATGATCTTAGATTTGCTAATTTTAGGTTTCTTAGATTTCCTAGCCTTCTTCCTAGTTGGTGGTGTAGATTCAAATTGGCTTAAATCCTGAGGTATTTCTTCACTGATAGGCACTATAGTGGGGGCTGACCTAATTAAAGGGTGCGGTTTCCTTACTTTAGTGCTAGTGTGCCTAACTAAAGGGCACTTAGACCTAACCTCAATGGATGCATTCCTAGTTAAAGGGCACATTTTTCCATCTAATGTAAAGGTCCTACCAGTGGGACGCCATTGCCATCCAACTTGGGTACGAGTTCTCCCAGTGGGCTTCCATTCTAGATTATTCCTAATGGCATTCATTTCATTCACATGATCAATAAGACACAAATCATGACGTTGGGAAAACATGCACTCATTACAATTCCAACAATTCAAATTAGAATTCACAAATGGTTTAGGCTTCTGCACAGGCACAGAGCTTTTAGTCTTAGCAACATGATTCTTTTTATTTAAATCTGACATAACATTCCTATGGTGAGCTTCTACTTTCTTCTTGTTGGTACTACTATTGGAGGGCTTGATCTTATCTTTCTTGAGTGGCGATCCTTTAGCCTTAGTAGACTCTTTTAATCCTGTAGAAGTCAAAGTGGGAACATTAGTAACAGATTTTAAAGGTGCCTTAGTTGATGGTGTCAATGACGGTTTTGCTCCTGGAGTCTTATTGAATGGAGTTACAGCAATGGGTCGGTTATTAAGTAGTGCAGAACCCGGTTTTCCTATGTATTGCAAATATGCTAAGCAATATTGAACACGCTTAATATATTCATGAGCTGAATAATAGTAACTGCTTGAGGGATCTAACGCATACAAATCATCTAAAATATCCCTAACAAGATCTACATGCTTAATTGCATTCCTCATATAATCATCGTAGGTAACCGGGTTTTTCTTGTGGAGCGGGTTCTTATAAAGCACTACTGAATTGGTTGTTGGAGCACTAGAGGACGATGCAGAGTTGGTAGCTAAGTTATTAACAACTTCTTGTCGGGTGAGAAGAAGTGTCTCCTTTAACTCGGCCAAAACCATGTTTTTGTCAATGAGCTGGATGTTTAAGTCAGAGAATTCCTCACACTTTTGGTTCAGTTGTTCAACATAAGATTGTTGTTGTGCTGCATTAAAAGCTAAGCGTTCTTCTATTGAACCATAAAGAGCGGATAGTCCCTGTCTTGCCCGATCCATCTCCCCTAGAATAGACGAAAGTCTAATTTCTAAGTCCTGGTTTTTAGACTCTGCAGCCTCTAGTTCCAATTTTAGTGTTTCATTTGATGACACATCTTTCTTTAATCTCATAATCTCTTCCTCTAATGCCTTAACTATTTCAATCATCTTGTCACTCGTCTCAACACTGTTTTCACAACCATTTGTTATCAAAAGATCCTCATTTTGAGTTTGTTGTTTTAATTCTAAAGATATACAATGTTGTTCAAGTTGATTAAAGCGTTTTGTAAGTAAATTGTAAGAATCTTGAAGCTTTAAAAATTCAGCGTTAGATTCGTGACAAGAATGATTATCTACCTCATTTACAGTATCAGCAACATTTACAGAGAGATCACACACATCATCACATATATTCACAGCATCACATTTAATCATAGCGGATGTAAGCTCATTCGAATAATTAACATTCATAGTAGTAAGCACATCACATGAAATTACTTGGGACAAGAATCGGTCATATTCGGATAAAATCTTTTCCTTTTCAATTAATTGTAGTTCGTAAGCGGTGTCCATTTCATAAAACACTTTTTGAACTTCTGCAATTTCAAACTCGAGATTTTCCGAAAGAGATGCAAAACTTCCTTTTAGACTTTCGACAAACGGATTGATCTCATTCTTAAACACCTCGTTCATGTGTTCGAAAGCCCATTCTCCGGCGTTTAGGCCATTTGAAGTCGTACATTCCAAAATGACCTTGTCAAAACTAGCAAAGTATTGATTAATCTCTTGCAAGTTTAACCATACCGTGCTAACAGGTGGAAGATCCTTTGGAATTTCCTTAGGTCCTTCCATTTTGACAAGTGTAGGAAGTGTACTAGGGTTTTCTTCATTTAACATGTAGGTTGGTGCTGTGATGAGATCTTTATCCATATGGAAGCGAATTCTAAAATCCGTTTTTGCAAGCTCCTGATTCATTTTAAAATAATCACACTCGGGATATTTTGCAAAGTTGTATGACCGATTCTCATCAACTAGATCCTTATTTGTGCGATCATCGAAAATAACAATCGGGTCTAAGACCAATCCTAATTGGGTTGCATTATAAAGTCTTGGACTATGGATAAAAGCTTGTTTTTCATACCGTGGGTTAGGGGGAAGGCCTTTTTGACGCGATAAGTTAAACTCTCTAAACGATGCGTCAAATAAGTGCACTAGTTGAGAGGCAGCGTATTGTCTTAAAAGCAAATAATCTAAACTTCTAATCTTATTAGCCGCATTAATTTCCATTTCATTCTTTTTAGACTCGAGTAATTCAAAATCCGTTTGAAGTTTGTGAAAATTAGTGACCACTAACTCTTTTTCTTTAAGTTCGTTAGAAAGATCTGCTCTTAAGGTTTCAATTTCTTGCAAATGACTCATTTTTTTGTTTCGAAAATGATCATATTCGGGATTTGTTAGAACAGTGGACGAAGGAACTAATTCCAAAGTTTGAACTTTTTCGTTGCACAAAGCAAGCTCAGCAGACAAATTCTTATTCTTAGCTAGGGTTTCTAAGAGTGCAGTATTCATTTGGCTAAGTAATGTAGCAGGAACCATGACCAAATCTTGTTGAGCAGGAATATGCGTATGCGAAATGGCTCCCGGTTGTGATTCACTCAAAGTCTGGGGACTCACATTGATATTACTATCATTGATTGTCTCCTCATTTGAAAGACTCACCACCGAAGACTCATTCGGATCAGCACCCTCTTGCCCAACTTGATGTGGTTGAATACTAGTATAAGTGGTATTATCAGTGGTATTAGTAAGTACCTCAGATATTTTTTCTGGCCCAAAGCTAGAGATAGTTGCCATAAGAGCTGCCTGAGCAGATTGAAGTTCATCACAGTCTGAATCGTAAGCATCCAGATCATCTGCTTGGTATGCTGCATTCTATGTAGTGACAACTTCTTGTTCAGCAATCCCTGGATCAGCAAGAAATGCAAGCTCCTCTTCATCAAGTTCCTGTCCTTGTGCCTGAGCGTTCACCAAATAAATCTTCTCTGCAAACCATTGACCATCCCTTCTCCTCTTGGGTTTTGTGCAATCCCTGGACATGTGACCTTCTTCTTTATAGTTGTAGCATGTAATCATTCTCAACTTGCCTGTGGAATTAGCCCGTGGAGGAGTGTTGACCATTGGAGCAGGATCGACCGTGCGTGCATTGGTGGTTGATGTAGTGGGTCTCCCTGATAAGGTTGAATAGGTTGAACCATTACCCTGCCATTCTCAATAGTAGCTTGCTGTCGAGAATTAGATGAATTCCTCAGCTGATTGTTAATAGGAGCTGGTCCTCTAAATCCTTGTTTGCTCAATGTCCTTGTGAGATAAGCAGACATAGTGGCTAACACTTCAACTGCGTCAGTTCCTTGTTTTAATTCAGGAATGGGGACTTCATCATTATCACAATACATTGCTTGGTCTTGTTGAGCTGCATAAGCACTAGAAGGAATACTCATGTGGTCAGAGTAGCTTGATGGATATGCTGCATTTTCTTGATGAGAAGAATATGATGACTGAGCATAAGGTGCAATGCTTGCTGGTGAATATGGGTGAGGTTGTGAGGCATATTGTGATGCTTGTTGTTCTCTCTGAGACGAAGGTGCATTAAACCGATATTGTTGCTGATGTGAGGTGGGTGGTTGCGACAGAATCGAATATTGGGGGAAGCTTGGAGTCATGTACGGTGATGGATGATAGGCTTGGTGTCCCATGATATAAGGAGTGTTGTTGTATGACAAGCTTGGTTGATTTGCCATCAAATCTAAAGAATCAGGGTACATACCTCGAGGCGAACGGTGCATGATCACGTGTTTCTCATGCTGCTGAAGAAAAGCATAGAGTTGATCCAAATTGCACTTATGCAAATCCCTGGTTAACTTAACATCGGTAATATACTCACCCCATTCAGCTTGAGGTAAAGTATTCAAAAACTTGGTGTTAACCTGGAATGGAGCAATCACGAGATTGTATAAATTCAAATCATTCATGAGTGTAGCGAATCTGAAGTAGTAGTCGTGAAGCGTTTCCCCTGGACTGTACGTGAATCTATCAAACAGATCATACAACTGACATTCCTGTTCCTGTTTAGTGAGAGACGTACCTTGTAGCAACACCTTCAGACGTTCCCATAAATCCTTTGCAACCGTATATTGACTTACCATTCAATAGATGTCATGTGGAAGAGCTTGGAGAATGGTTTGAAGAGCCTTTTCGTCTGCATCGGCAACAAGTTGTTGGGCTGGTGTAAGTTCTTCAAACTCCCGTGGTCGAGTCACATTGTTAACCATAATGGTACCATAATCAAGTGGACCATTTAGAATTGACTTGACCATAAGCCTCCCATATGTCGGTTTTCTCTTAATGTATGACATCATACGGCCTTGCCATGCTTCAAAAACTTCTTTAATGAGCATCGGAGGGCGATTATCCGTTCCCGTAATAACGGAAATATCCGTAAGTGATGTCATTTGAGGCATTAATGAATTCGGATTCATTTTGATCACTTTAAAGAAACAAAGATTATCGGTTGATCGAGCAGTGAAGTAAGTTATGAATTGTGTTGTGTTGTTGAAGTAAAGAGTGTGTAAAAAGCCAAGATTAAATCCACTGAAAATCGTCAAGATTAAATCCACTTAAAAATCGTCGAAAAACTCGTAAAATACCCCTGATCTTGCTTATCCGGAATAACCCTATTCGAAATAATCCCTTATGCGGAATAATCCCCTATTCGGAATAATCACCTATTCGGAATAATCCCCTATTCGAAATAATCCCCTATTCGGAATCTCCTATTCGGAATATCCTATCCAGAATATCCTACCCGGAATATCTCCTATCCGGAATATCCTATCCTATTCGGAAAATTTCCTATCCGGAATGATATCCTATTCGGAATGATATCCTATTCGGAATGTTTGGATCTATTCAGAATGTTTGGATCTATTCGGAATGTTTGGCTATTCTGAATATTTGGCTATTCTGAATGTTTGGCTATTCTGAATGTTTGGCTATTCTGAATGTTTGGCTATTCGGAATGTTTGGCTATTCGGAATGTTTGGCTATTCGGAATAAACCTGAAAAAAACACTTCGAGACCAAATAAACCGACCTTTGAACGATTTTAAACCCGATTTTTGATCAAAAACCACAAAAAGTTTTGTGATTTCTACCAAAATAAGCTAAGCCCAACACTTATCTACTAATCCCAACAACAAAAACACCAAAAATTACAAGATTCAAGGTTGATTTTCCTAAAAAAATCACTAATACACTTAAGAACTAAAAAACAACACTAATCCTTACCTTATTCTTTTGATTTGAAGATATTCCGGGATGACATTTGTCATAGCCGCAGAGAAAATCAGTGTTTTAACTCGTGGCGTTATCAATCTCTAAACGGTACACTATTGATTCGAGGTTTAATTGTTTGATTGTTGCAATTATTCATCATCATTATCCTATATGCACTCCCGGGACTTAATTGACTCTGGTGCATCTCCGGAAGAAGATATGTGCATTTCCGGGACTTAATTGACTCTGGTGTTATGATGTCAACTTCATGAATGGGATAAAGTGTCCACTTCAGTATTTGAGCTTCATAATTGGGATTGATTTACTTTCTTCAACTATGTGGGGGAAGAAATGTCTTGATTCTTTCTGGTATGCATAACTTGAACTCTCAGGGGGAAGAAAAATTCAAAAGAATTATTCAAGCGTGAGAAGAGAAGTTGTTGATCTACTTGGTGTACCCCTAACTTTCAATCCCTCTTAGCAACGTTATCATGTTATATGATGGGATTTTCTTGTTAGATTCCGCTGTGCGCTTAATCATTCTAAGTTTATTAAAAGCTTTGAAGTTACTTACGAGGATTATCGATTTAGGGGGAAGCTATTTAAAAGCTTCTACATCAAGTTTATGTGGCATGAATTAGGGGGAAGCTAATTCAGAAGCTTCTCCTTATCCAGAAGTGTATGGGTTACTTAGCTCGTGCCGTTACAGTATTTCTACTACAAGTTAAAGATGAGTCGTTTTGAAGTCAAAGGACTCAGAAGACATCATCAGCATTGGACGCTTCATGGAAGCTCTTGTTCTTTATCATTATGTACTTGTTAGGAAAAATATTGTAAGGAATTCTACACGTCGTCCCATGGGGGAAGATTGTTGGAAACTCACTTTATGTGACGACATTTAAGAATTCCCATTAGTTATCATAGTCACACACATTTAGACTAGACTAGGTTCGTTGTATAGTTTAGGTTGTGTGTGTGGCTATATATACCCGTCCTTAGCTTCCAAGGAGGGGTGTTGCTTGCCATTTTGTCATTTCAATACATTTTACATCTTCACATTCAACCTCTCTTCTCTCTCTCTAAACCAACAATGGCTACCACCACCTTATACCACCATGTTAGACCACCGGATCTATTTTAGCAAATCTACAGTTATGTCTCCATATATCCTTGAATTTATGAAGGATTATGAGTTATTATTAGTCTTTTGAGAAGTTCACATCTTATCAACGGTGACGAAACTGGAAAGTTGATAGTGCCAGTAGAATGGATTGATTGATTATGACATGACGACATTGTCTTAATTGATGGGAACTCGAGTAGAATTCCCCTAAAAGATAAGACGTTGATTATCATAAGTGATCTAAATAATTCTTGACGGATGACCATATCCTGCATTTAGACTTGAAATTGTACCATGAATGGTTATGAACTAGTCATAGATCTTGTAATCTAAGAAGAACTTAAAAGTAAATGTATAAAAAGATGTTCATGTTATTTGAAACTTTAGGAGGTATTTGCTGGTGAATTACCTAGACTTTCTCCATTAAGTCAGGTTGAACTTGGTATTGATTATATTCTCGGTGCTGCACCTATGGCATGTGCACTGTACGTCAGCACCATCTGAATTAAAAGAATTACCCTACAACTGAGAGAGTTGTCGGAGAAAGCTTTTATTCTACCAAGCTCGTCATTATGAAGAGCTATGGAGTTATTATTCCTTATATTTGTTGAATTACCGTGAACTAGGTAAATTGATGATCAATAATCTAAATCCACTACCCAAGATGATAGATTTGTTCGATCATTTACAAGGTTCTAGAGTATATTCAAAAATTTGATCCACGGCATGGTTATCATCAACTTCGCATCTGCAAAAAAGATTATCTATTCCAATCACTACATCTAGAACTTGTAATGACCATTATGAGTTTCATGTTATGTCGTTTGGATTGACCAATGCACATGTAGCATCCATAAAGTTGGTGAATCACGTGTGTAGGATGTAATTTGATAAATTCATGCTCATGATCATTAAGGGCCATTTGTTTGTTTCTTAGAATAAGAAGGAGTTAATAATTATTTATAGATTGCCCTGAATTGGCCGAACAATAAAAACATGTACCTTGAATATTTAACATGTGATTTAACGCTTGATCCTTTACATAAAATGACCGTTTGATTAATGATGGTAAGATATATATATATATATATTGACCCTTTAAAAATTAGAAGTCATTTAAGACTTTGGGTTTTACCAAAAAGAAAGTGCAAATATGTTTTGACAAATGTTTTATCAAAAAGAACTTTTGAGGGATTATTCCCTTATACCCAGAACATTTAACTAAACTCATGTTTAGGGGTAAATGTTTGTGTATACCTCAAGACAACCTAAGAGGGATTGAGGAAACTATTTAAATAATGACTTGGAATTTGAAATGACAATTTTTGCTTTTCAACTAAGAAAATTTTGACCAAAGTATAACCAAAGATTTTTCGAACATTTACAAATCTTATTAATTATTTTCAATAAATCAACAAAAATCGTCTTAACTAAATTCAAATTTATTTTGAATATTTTTATATAATTGGTCGAGCTAAGAAATTTAAAATTTTTACGCTTGCATTTCATAAAATTTAATATTTATTATTTAATTACTTGTAATATTTATCGACACTTTAAAACGTCAAATTGAGCAAAACTGATAAAAATAATAGTTGAGACGAAATTAAAACTTAGAAAATATGAAGAAAGAAATTTTGAATGAATACAGTCATGATAATTATTTCATCAGGAAAGGTGAATGTGGATACTGACACATTATGTATAAAGGATAAAGAACCAGTTAGGATGTGTTCCTTAGTAATGATTGTGCAAAATGAATTGCCGAGCATTTTAAAATAGCTGATGCTTGTAAAAAGAATAATATATATAATAAAAGGGGTTCGCGGCTAATGTGAACCATTAGAATTGAGAAGCCAATGGCGTTAAATGTATAAAAGGCTGCTTGTGGTTGCCTAAATATAGAGGTTTACGAGATTTAGTCATGTTGGGATCTCATAAGATTAAGTATTCTATTCATGTCATTTCTGATTCAATGTATCTTTATCTGAAGAAGTTGTACAGATGGAAAATTATGAAGGCAGACATCGCCTCATACATTAGTAAACGTCTAACTATTGCAAAGGTCATCATCTGAATTTGATTCGATTTGGGTCATCGTCGACAGACGGACCAAATCTCCTAATATCATTCCTGTTAATGATAAATTCTCGATGAAGAAATTGACTCTTTGTATTTCAAGGAATTGTATAAACATGGTGTGCCTGTATCGATCATCTCTATCAAGATCCTCGCTCCTCTTCGGATTTCTAAAGATTTCCTCAGAAGTCATTGGGAACGAACCTTGATGAGAGTACTGTTTACCACCCCAATCAAAGGGATGAGGTAAAGTAACGATACAAAACACTAGAAGTCTTGTTTTATGTTTGAATGATTGACCTTTAGTAATGAATGTGATAATCGTTTTCCTTTAGATAGATTATCATTGATAATTATCATGTTAGGATCGAGATTGAATCTTGTTAGGATCTAAATATGAGAGCATCTGTAAGTAGGAGTTGGGATGAAGACATCCAACATACACACATTGTGAGTTGGACATGTCTTTTAGGTTTAAGGTTTCCTATGATGACAAACCTAACCTTACAAAATACCTGACCCACGATACCTGAAATGATTGTTGAAATTAGGATCTGATTATTGACTACTAGTAGTGGGCAGGAGGTTATGTGTTGGGTCCACTAGATGTGGATCTTGCAGCCTGTCAGGAACGGTGAACGACTTCTGTAATCACAAGTCTATTCACAGAGAGACTTTATACACAATATAAGTGCGGAATATAAATACTATAAAGAAGAACTGAATAACTATAATGACTTGATCCTTTCTAAGGATTTCTACTATTGATAATGACTAGAATTACGTTTGATGAAGGTGTGTCTAACTCTTCTGCCTAGGGTTCCTTTTATACTACAAGGAAACCCTAATACATCATTAAACAAAATGTGTAAAACTGATATGCATATCCTTTCCTAACATATCTCATGCATATCCTAACAGAATAATAAATAAATAATAAAGTTTGACTTTAACAAGGATTAGGAGCACGACTTGCTCCTACTACTATGACCAGGAGGAACTACATACCTCCTAGTCTACCTATTACAATTAACTATTCCAATGGTCCTAACAATCCTCCCCTAAACTTGAATTTGACCTGTTGAGTTCAAGTTTCCTGGTAAAACGTTCAATAAAGCTTGAGGATTGAAACAGCAAAAGAAACAGCAGCATCAGCAAGATAAGAAACAATAGAACCGCCGCAACATGGAACACTAGAAGCTTCTCCAAAGCTTGAAACAAATCAGCATCGTGTTGAATCTTGACAGAAACATGAGCAGATTTGATTAGCCTTTACCAAGTAGCTGCTCGCTCTTGGGCTAGTCAGTCTTTCTGGTGGAATAAGCATCACCATGGGAGACCAGAACCCAACCCAACTCTTAGAACGTGAATCAATGGTGAGTGGGGGTACCCTGATGATTTTAGGCAAACCATCACAGCCGTCAATGGATTTGATATGTCTTTACCAGAAGCCGTACCCTTCTGGACTCGCCAACTCTTAGCAATGAAGCATCGGTGAGTTGAAAACCCTATAGCTTTAAGCAAGCTATTACAGCTATCAACGGATTTGATAAAATCTTTACCAAGAGCCGTACCCCCTTGGATTAGCCACTTTTCAGTCTAGGACCATGGCAAGTGAAAACCATCCAATTTTGGGTAACCTGGCAACCATCAACGGATTTGAGAATCACACCAGGAGCCGTACCCTCAAGGTGAATCAACTCTTTCTTGTCGGTTAGACATGGTGAGTTGAGGACCATTTGTTGTGAGGACCAAGTCCAACACCAGATGAAACAATCAACCAGCTCAAGTGTGAATCAGCAACAGGAACCCAAAGTTTGAATCAGCAGATGGTATATTATTCACAAGTGTAAAATCTAGGATGTGTTTAAAGTATAAGCAGATATTATATAAAAAGTATATTTTTTTTTATTTTTTTTTAACTATAAGGAATGAAAGTCACCAATTACTTTACATATTGGTGAAAAGAATTGCAGTAGTAACAAATGAACATAAAACACAAAACACAAAAACTTACAAACCAACCATATCACAGACCAGAAGCAGCCACCTTATCAGCTTGCAAACGAGCTTGGATCCCTTCCACCAGTGTAGTTGCCATAGAAGACTCATTCCGGAAGGGGCATTAGAAATCTGCAAGTGACAAGCAAGCATGGCCTCCATCGAAGCAATCGTCAACGGATAATCCAAATCTGTGAGCATGAACACCATAAGACCAGACTCCAACTCTAACACATGCACACCACAGCCAGCATATAACTTCCATCGCTGAATGACCCATTGTGGCTGGTCCTTCCAGACACCAGAAACAGGAGCATGGGGAGGGGCATCAAGCATCATCTTCAAATCAGCCCACATTCTCAGACCAGGCCAGGAGGGCACTACACTAGGATGAACAGGCATACCAATATCCACAAACCCATACAATGCCATAAGATCCTTTCGATCCGCCCAGGATAAAATCCCTTGCAAACCCGAAGCATACCGCACATAACCATCACTAATGGTAATCCGATGGGAGACAGCACCAGGTAGAGTCGTGGAAGGCGTAACCGTCCAACCTGTAATAGATCCATTACCCAATGGAAATTCGGAGTCACTATCGGAAGCTGCATCAATAATATTTTCGGGAGCACGCTTCTCATAGGGAACAGACTTGCCACGTCTAGCACGTCTAACCAATTGCTTTCGGATAGAACGGCGAGGAGTGGGAGCACTAGGCGAGGGTTCAACCTTTACCTTTACCTTTGCAGCAGGAGTGGGATCAGCAGAAGTAGAATCAATAGCTTGCCAAACCAAAGGATCAACAGAAACTGTACTAGAAGAAGGAATAGGTTGAGGACCAGGCACGGGTGGTGATGGTGATGCCATAGCAGGAGTAGCAGTGGTGGTGGTAGTGATAGCATAGGTGGTGGTGGCAGTAGGACCTAGAGATGAAACAGGAGGAGCAACTGAAGCTGTAGGGGTGGTACCAACAGTAGAAACATCAACAACCGATGGAATAGCAGCAGAACCAAGAGGAGCATCAGATGTAGAACCAGTAGCAACAGCAGGTTGAGAAGTAGGCACCACACGTGGAGGAGGACGATAGATGAAACGCTCCGGAATTGGGGTGCTCTGATGCTTGATCATTCACTCATAGAGCGCCTTCAGCTTATCAAAAGACAATGCCCGAACCCGTTCCCATGTCCAACCAGTAGTGAAATAAGCAGCCGACTGATACTTCACATGCCGCTACATCTGCTTTTGCTCCTCAGTTTTCGTCAAAGGCATGTTCTTACGTTTCTCACGAAGTTGTGCAGTAAGCGCTAACTGTTGCTTGCGCATTAACACCATTGCCCGAGGAATAAAATTATGCTCATTCACATCAGAACCCAAGAGATCAGTAAACTGGGAATAATCCGAGGTAAGAATAGTCAAAACCCGCATCCAATCACTATCATCCCAATGCATAGCATCATGCTGCATTTGTTCACGTCTCTGCTGCTGAAGAGCTTCCTCCTCAGCCCGAGCAGCTTGGTCAATTTCTGCTTGCATCCTTTGAGCAGCCTCCTCACCCAACCTCTCCTCCTCAAGTTGTTTGCGTGTACGCTTGCGAGAGGGTGAGGGAGAATCAGTCATGGGGGCCTTCCCCTTTGGATCATGAGATGGGCCAGCAGTAGGACTAGTAACATCTTCATTTGGTGTAGGGACAACAGCAGGAGAAGAAATGCTGGAGGAAGTAGGAGGAATCGGCAGATCATCATATAACTTATCAGCAAAGGCAGCCTTCGCCAACAAATTCAAACCATCCTCGACATGATCTTCAACCTCCTCATCAGAATCAGATTGAACCACATGCTTCTTCCTTCGCCTCTGCTGTGTCTCCAAGGCTTTAATCCGATCAACCATGGGAAGAACAAATTCCCGAGTAAGCTTACGATGTTGATTCAAATCCGCTTCCAAGGAAAGAATCCGTTCATGGTACCTGTGCATGAGATCAAGTAAAGAAGTAAGTGCAATAGGCTCCTCCGCTTTCCCACCAAGAGGACTTGGGTCTGGGAAGGCTTCATTGGAACCAGAAGCAATAAAGGGGTCAGCATCATGAGCACGAGAACCAGAAGGATTATCAGAAGAGTGTGGAGCAGGACTAGGAGGGGGTATCCACAAATGGAGACGAATGTGGCATCGAAGAAGGAGCAACCTTGGAAGTGGATGGCCTTTCAACCACCACCTCCTCAACCTGCTCTTCCACAACCACATCAGGTGCACCACAAGCAGGATGCTCCTCCTCCATTGGGTCATCACCTAATTGAGGTTCCTCCTCGGCTTGTTCAACAGGAGGAACAACATCAGGAGGACCTTGAGCAAGGCCCAACATTGCATCAGTAAGGGGCCTCCACTCCCCGCTAAACCCATGAGCCATGTTATAGTATACTTTAGCAGTAAGCTTAGAAGGCTCATACACCTCCCTATCACGAGGGAAACAAACAAGTATCTGCTGTAAAAACCTAGGATACATCAAAAATTTCTTCCTAGAACCAACACTAGACAGATTGCTAACCATCCCATCAAACAAATAGTGAGAGAAATTAAATACCCTACCCTGTGCTATGCAGATTAGACCAATAGCCAAAGGAGTAGGAAAAGCATCCCAACTCCCAGACTTGGGGCTTAAACAATGGATCAGAAAGTGCACTAGAAGCTTCCATTGGGGGGAAAACCGATTCTTTTGGAAGTTAAACTTCCCCCCATGATTGTACCCAATAGCAGCCATCCCCTCCAAAACCTCAGCATTAGGGATGGAAACAACACCACCTTCATCTTGAAGATGAAGGGAACTCCGAATAGAAGCTTCAGTAACCACGTAAGAACGTCCATCTATGGTAGCATGAAGTTCACGTGGACGACCAACCACACTCACAAGACTAGCAGAAGCCCAAAATTGACGAATCACACTATCATAAACAATGGGGCACACAGTAAAAGCATACCTGAGGTTAGAAGCCTCAATGAACTCCAGAATGTCAGTGAACTCATCACGGTGTGGACCATCTCCTAGACAAGCGACCTTATTGTTAGCAGTTTGGTATACCAGGGCAGCCATGGATGTTGATTAGAAGGAATGGAAGATGATTTGTTAGGGTTTGAGAGAGTAGGAGCGGATGTGTGTGTGTTATGATTGTGATGAATGAGTCAAGGGAGGTTAATTGACCATAAATAGTGGTCTTAGTAACTGTTCATTGACCCCTAATAATGGGGGTTGCCCTTTCAAATTGGGCAGTTAATGCAAAGTAACCACTTGCCCCTTTTAACATTATTTGCAAATCCCAATTTACCAAAGTTAACTAAGAGGATATATACCAGAATTTGCATGCGTTGACTAAAAGTCAAAGTGCACAATGGTCAATACTAGACGCATAATGTGGTCAACAGAAGTCAACAAAGTGAACAGTGTCCCAAACCAAGACTATAAGCCAACCATCACTTGACAAAGAAGGATTTTTATCCACCAAAAGCCAACCATGAACGACTAGAAGCTAACCATTAAGAACTAGAAGCCAGTCATTAATGAAGACAACCACCATAAGTGAGCAAAAACCTCCACCAGGAGTAACACACACCACCAGAACCCATTCAATCTGTTGTTAAAATCTACCAATACGTTAGTCTGTACAAATAAACATGTACACTAAACCTCCCCTTAGGCTTAGCCTCCCCTCAATCCTAGGCCTCAAGGATTGACCATCCCGATGTGAACCACCAAGTGGTTGAAACGAGGACCATCAAAGGCTTTTGTCAATAAATCAGCAACATTATCATATGTATGAACCTTAAGAACCTGTATCAACTTCTTCTCATTGGCATCCCGTATAAAATGGTGCCGAATTTCAATATGCTTGGTACGTTGATGAAAAAAGGATTCTTCACTATGCAGATAGTGCTTTGGTTGTCAATGAAAATTTTGGTGTTCATAAAATTGAACCCATAATCTAGCATCTGATTTTGGATCCATAAAACTTGTCCACAACAGCTAGCAGCAGCAACGTATTCAGCTTTTGTTGAAGAAGTAGCTACGATCGTCTGTTTCTTGCATTGCCATGAAATAAGTCTTCGACCCAAAAATTGACAACCACCAGTAGTAGATTTTATGTCATTATTAGCACCTGCATAGTCACTATCACTATATGCTTCAAGAACAAAAGGTGATTCTTTAGGATACCACAAGCCGAGCTTGGGTTGAGCCTTGATGTACTTGAAAATATTCTTGACTACATTCAAGTTAGAAACCGTTGGAGCCACCTGATGTCTAGAACAAGCACTTACTGCAAACATGATATCCGGACGTGATGCAGTCAAATACATGAGTGAGCCAATCATAGACCTGTACATGTGAACATTTACCGGAAGATCTGGCTCATTCTTGAGTTTGACTTTAGCAACTTCATAAGGTGTTGCTGCTGGTCTAAGAGGATCCATGTCAAACTTCTGAAGGATCTCATGAACATATTTATCTTGACTTATGAAGATCCCATCCGACTGTTGCTTGACTTGAAGACCAAGGAAGAATGTAAGCTCTCCCATAGCACTCATCTGAACTTCACCTTTCATCAGCTGTTCAAACTCATCACACCATTCCTTTTTAGTAGAACCAAAAATAATATCGTCCACATACACCTGAACAAGGATAAGGTCCTTGGTGTCCCTCTTAAGAAATAGTGTTTTGTCAATTGTGCCTCTTCTATAGCCATGTTTCAACAAGAAAGTTGAGAGACGCTCATACCAAGCTCTAGGAGCCTGATGAAGTCCATAAAGAGCCTTGACCACCTTGTAAACTTTCTTGGGATGAAGTGGATCTACAAAGCCCTTAGGTTGAGTGACATAAACTTCCTCATCAATCTTGCCATAGATAAATGTACTCTTGACATCCATCTGAAAAACTGTAAAACCCATATAGGAAGCAAAAGCCAAAAACAGACGAATGGCCTCAATCCGAGCAACAGGAGCAAAAACTTCAGTGTAGTCAATGCCTTCAAATTGTGTATGACCCTGTGTAACCAATCTCGCCTTATTTCTCACCACAATACCCCGTGCATCTTTCTTGGTTTTTAGAATCCATTTGGTACCAATGGCTGTCTTTCCATCCGGCAAGTCAACTAGGATCCAAACATCCTGCAACAAGAATTGCTGCATTTCCTCTTGCATAGCTTCCACCCAACTTTGATCCTCAAGAGCATGAGAGATCGATCTAGGTTCTACCTGTGAAAGAAAACAAGCAAACAAACAGTGTTGAAAGTCCGTATGATTATTACGCTTTTGATCTTCAATATAGCTCACAAGAGCATGATGATCCGACGTGGCCTTCTTATGCATTCTGCGTGTCTTGACAGTAGAACCAGGATCTCCAATGATTTGAGTAGTAGGATGATCTTTGTGTGACTGCAACACTGGATTGGAAGCTACCTCCACTTCTGGTGCCAAGTTATTAAGATCCCCAACAAAGTCATCATCATATGAAGCAGTGTTGAAAATGCCATCTATTGGTTGTTTATGAATATCATCCAGCTTGGTAGAAGACTTCTTTTGATGGTTCCCCAGGTCAGAAGGACTGGAGAATCTAGTATGGGAAGTAGATTCACTAGCTGGACTACCAATAGGTGTTAAACTAGCACTAGGAGTAGTAGTTGGAGTACTAGGAGCAGCTTTGTCAGTAGGCGTATTCAAGGGAAACTCAAAGCCACCTTGAGCAGCTGCTGTAGTAGCTTCTTGTTGTTGTTTGAGTAAAGTGTCAAGAGCTACTTGTGAATCTAATACATCCAATGGAGTTGCATCACTAGGAGGAGTAGGAGAGACTGTGGTGGAATAGGATGGAACAATAAAAATATCATCCTCGTCATCTGAGTCGGAAAGACTAGAGTGAGCACTTGTACTAGAGGTGGCAAACACTTGTGGACCTGCATCATGGTTAGTTTTGAAACGAAAATATCCTAATGAATCACTAAGATAATCAAGATCAAAATACCATTCAAGACCCTTGCCTTGGATGTTTGACTTCTCCTCAAAATACCTGAGATTTATAGTTTCAATTACTCGCTTGGCTTGGAGATAGTAGACATGATAAGCCCGAGAGTGAGCTGAATATCCCACAATGTATCCTTCATCTGCCTTGCCATCAAATTTCCCCAAATAGTCACTAGTATTCAGAATGGTGATAGGACACCCAAATGGATTCAAATGAGCAATATTTGGAACTTTGGTTGTTAGGAGCTCATAAGGAGTCTTCTTGTGAGGATTTGTAATAGAAACTCTATTCAAAACATAACTTGCAGTATTAACAGCTTCTGTCCAGAACATGGTTGGAAGCTTGGAATCGGCAAGCATTGTTCTTGCTGCTTCTATTAGAGTCCAGTTCTTTCTTTCTGCCACGCCATTCTGTTGAGGAGTTCTTGCTGCGCTATAATCTCTTTTGATGCCTTTAGAATTACAAAGTGCTATGAGGCCTTTATTTTTGAACTCGGTTCCATTATCACATCGAATACCTTTAACCTTCTTGGACAACTGATTCTCTATAAGGGTAATAAAATCTTTTAGAATTGAGTAGGTCTCACTCTTGGCAGCCATGAAGAAAACCCACGTAAACCTGCTATATCCATCAGTTACCACCAGACAGAATTGTTTGTGGTCAATGCTCCTAATAGAGGTAGAACCAAATAAATCCATGTGTAGTAGCTGCAATGGTTCATTTATAAGGCTGAGAGCAGTAATGGCCTTGAAGGATGCTTTATGTTGTTTGCCCTTGCTGCAAGCAAGACAATTAATATCATTTCTAAATGACTTGGGAGGTAAACCAGAGACCAGGTTCATATTTGCTAGTCTATGAATGGTCTTGAAGTTCACATGTCCCATCCTTCTGTGCCATTGAGTGGCTTCATCTTCTGAGGCTTTAGCAACCAAACATGCTAGTTGACCAGTAGGGTTGACTTCATTCAGCTTGATACTATAGAGATTGTGTCTTCTAGGGATTCTGAGTAGAACCTGTGAGTCATCCGGAAGTTTAAAGTCTTTGGATAGCACAAGTGCATCAGTATCCGTAAAGAGGACAAACTGCTTCTTGTCACAAATCTGAGAGACAGATATCAAGTTGAAGTGTTAAAGTGCTTCCACATAGTAGACCTGCTCAAAATTAAGATTGGGCGTCTGAATCATTCCTTTGCCAGTGATCCTGCCTTCACCTCCACCAAAATAGACCTTGCCGCCTTGAAATGGTACAAAGTTAGATAGAAGACTTTTATTTCCTGTCATGCTCCTAGAGCATCCACTATCAACAATTCCTAGAGAAGGATCTTGGTATGGAGTAACCTACAACAACAAGTTAATAAAGATGCAAATGTTAGTGTCTTAAGGGGACCCAAACCTTTTCAGGTTTGAGCCTGCCTTGTGGATCTTTAGTAGATAGCCAAGAAGATTGATGAGATCCACCGTTGTTCTTTGGTTGCCTATTCATCATATTGGTATTATTGTTTGACCAAGAACAACCTTCTGAGGGCTTAACAGCAGTTCCTCAATTTCCCAATCCAAAATACATGTGGTCAAAATTATGTGCATAATTTGGATTAAAATTCTGAAAATAGTTACTGGTTGGTTTATTTGATGTTAACCCAATGTTTCTCCAATGATCAGAAGCTAATGGAGAGGTCCTTCTAGAAGAAGGAAACGATTGAACAGTTGGATTTAGTCTACTAGAAGAATATGGAACAACTCTTGGTGGACCAGGAGCAGGAAATGCTTGATTAACAGAAGAATGTTTGTCATAAAATTCACAATCTTTAATCAAATGAAATGCACTCCCACAAACAAAACATGTTTTAAACGACCTTTTATTAGAATGACATTGTTTCATACTGCGAACTTTATTACACACAACTCTAGGAGAATCAATCTTCCTAGGACTCAATAGACCAGGACTAGACACTGTTGAATTAAAAGCAACTCTCTCTTCACACTTCCTAGCACCAGTAGCAGCATGATCATTGGACTTGGAACTTGTAGGTCTCGACTCTTCACTTGAACCACTTGATGCAGAGTCACTGGCTTTGTCACTGAAAGTACATGAGACAAAGTCATTAGAATTAGTAGAACTTTTTGGGGACTCATGCATCTATGATCCATCCAAGTCATTATGCCTAGAAGTGGGCATGAAAGTTCCAGTAAGGGGTGGAGGGACAGCATGCATTTCTGCTGCTGGTTTAAACCTATTGTAACTAGGTTCTCCCTCTTCCTCTTTGTCGGGATCAAAGACACTCGAAAAAGACAAATCAAACACATCTTCTGAATCAATATATTTTTCAAATCCTAACCCTCTTTTAGTCCTACCAGACATGCTACTATTGATTAATTTTGAAAGATTTTTAGGTGCCTTTTGCCATTTTTCAAATCTCAAAAGTGTAGCATCTAATCTTTCTTTCATCTCTTGTTTTTCTTTAATACTGTCATCTTTTACCTTTTCTGTGTATTTAAGCATATTTGTTGTGTTTTCTAAATCGATGTTCAGTATCCTAATTTTATCCTCATACTCACGTTGAGTATCTTGAAGCCACCTCTTTTGTTGTTCCAATGTGTTTAAAGAAGCCTTATAGGCTTGAACGTCTAAAAAATACTTATCATTCTGATCATTTAAGTCATTATATTGGGACAACAATTCTGAATATTTATCATGACAACCAAGAGGACAATGTTGTACCTGAGGTGAGATGCCCATAAGAGCAAACTCGTCTGCTTCCTCTGCATCAGATAGATTCCCAGCAATCATTGCAAACACGTCAGTAGAGGGATCAGCTGACTCCAATGTAGTGGTCTGATGATCATTCCAGTTAACCATAGAGTCAACAGACACCAATGCCATCTTGTCATCCTTTACCTCCTGAACCTTAAAAGCTGAATATCTGCTCTTCTCCTGGTCATTCTTGCTAGGGCATTCCCTTGCAAAGTGACCTTGCTGCTGGCAGTTATAGCATCGAACCTTGCTTCTGTCAAACCTTGCTGGCTCCCTTGGGTTGTAATTGAATTTTCGACCTGCTTTCTTCTCAAACTTGTGAACCCTAAGAGTGAGCATGGCCATCTGCCATTTGAGATCCATTTCATCCAGGTCAAGTTTATCAACCTGTTTGAAGTCATCAAAAGAAAGTTGCTGTTGAGCATCAACGTCAGCCACAAAAGAATGAAGAACAGCTTCTACCATGCTACCAGATTTGGTTGTTGGTTCAGGAGCAAAAGTATGTTGAAAAGTATGTTGAGAAGACACAGTATTGCTTGGACTACTAGCATAAGACATGGGATTGGATCCCATAGAACTCACAAAGGCAGAATTAGCAGGAGTGGGAAAAGAATCACTTGAATATCCCCTCACATGAGGTTCAAATGTTTTGAGCTTATGAAATAAATCATCAAAATTGAGATAGTCAAGGCCACCTTTTGCTTTGAGAGAGATTACCACCTGATTCCATGAGTAGGGTAAGGCTCTAAGAAATCTTGCATTAATATCACCATCGTCAGGTTTCGACCGAAGTTGATTCAACTGGCTCAATATCTTTTGGAACCTGTCATACCCTTGATGGATACCTTCAGTTTCTGAGATCTTGAATTCAGTGAATTCATATCTCAGCATGGATCTTCGCATTTACTTTGACTCCTCATTCCCACCAAACCTTGCTTTTATTCCATTCCAGATCTCTCTAGCATCGTCCAAATGGTAGAAGTCACCCATGTGATCATCAGGAAGAGATTGAAGCAAAATAGTTTTTGCTTTGACCTCCTTTTGAATGGCTGTGATTTCTTCATGTGTTTTAGGGTCAAGAAGAGTAATATTACCATTCTTGTCTCTTCCAGTCAATTTCCTGCTGTTCCCATTCAGAATAATCTTCCAAAGGTCTTGATCAGTGTTGGTGATCCACCATTCCATCTTCATTGCCCAACTATCATACTCGTCCTTTTTCAGAAGAGGAAACTTACCATTCGTGTTGGAAACCGTAGCAACGATCTACCGAGGTTGCAGAGTCTTAGGAGTACTATCTTCTCCTGTTTGAGTAGAACTTGAGGCAGACATTATTAAACAAAATTGTTAGTAATGAGAAAAATTGATTTTTCTTGTACAGAGACTCTCCCAGGCTCTGATACCACTTGTTGGGTCCACTAGATGTGGATCTTGCAGCCTGTCAGGAACGGTGAACGACTTCTGTAATCACAAGTCTATTCACAGAGAGACTCTATACCAATATAAGTGCGGAATATAAATACTATAAAGAATAACTGAATAACTATAATGACTTGATCCTTTCTAAGGATTTCTAATATTGATAATGACTAGAATTACGTTTGATGAAGGTGTGTCTAACCCTTCTGCCTAAGGTTCCTTTTATACTACAAGGAAACCCTAATACATCATTAAACAAAACATGTAAAACTGATATGCATATCCTTTCCTAACATATCTCATGCGTATCCTAACAGAATAATAAATAAATAATAAAGTTTGACTTTAACTAGGACCAGGAGCACGACTTGTTCCTACTACTACTATGACCAGGAGGAACTACATACCTCCTAGTCTACCTATTACAATTAACTATTCCAATGGTCCTAACATTATGTGAATATGAAATGTAGATCTTGAAGTGTAGCATGGGTAGCGAAGTTATGCCAAAAATTTCCACCGTGGGAAAATGAATAGATGATCTGAAAGACCATGGGAAATAAGTCCCCGTTGTATGGGACCATTGAGATAATGTAAAAGTTGGTTTAAAAGGCATATAAGCTGGATCTACCCTAGGACTTCAAGGGCTGCGTGAATTATGTTTCGTATATCGAACTTGATAAAATGTTTATCAAGTGAAAATATGACTATTCCTTAATGAAGTTTGGATCGGCGAAAAGTTGCATTCATCAAAAACCCATGATCATCATGGATAGAGAAAGTAAGTCAATATTAAGCCTGATCGTATTCCCATAGTTATGTTTGATGAAACTCGCGGGTTGTAATGAATTACACTTGAGAAAAAGGACTGAATGTGGAGGAAATACCCACATGGCTTTAACTCTATAAGAAGCTAGTAGCAAGATAAATCGATCTTTGAGGACAAAGATCCTATTTAGGGGTAAATGCTGTGACAATCCGTTAATTTATGGTCGATATTTTATTCTCAATCATTATTTGAAAACATTATTCTAATGTTATATTATGAACTCACTCATTTTTGGGAAGAAATTTGGATTTATGTCTTGAAGTAGCATCGACTACGTCTAAACAGGAGGATTCTAGGTTACGTGCTTACGTTTACATACACCGTTTTTGGTGACAGTCTGACATTTCAGGAAATAAATTTATCCGTGAATATTATTTTGGAATTTTTAAAATTGTGTTGGTTCATAAACTCACAAATTTACGAGAAGAGATTAGAACTTACGTGAATAATTTAACATCCTTTTCGACTAAACCGGAAACCCTAGGATTACGTATTTACGTTTCCGAACTCCGTTTTTGACGAGACAATTTTTATTAGATTCATTTTGTGTCATTGATTCATAATTTATAAAAAATGTTTTTCGTAAAACGACCCGAGGGAACGCAAATCGAGGAAACTAGAATCGAGGAATACCCGTAAATTAGTGGGATGAGACAAAACAAGTTTTGCCCCACCCCACTATGTGGGACGGCCAAAACAAGGACACCACACCATGATGTGACAAATTTGTAGCATACAAGTTAACACATGTTAATTTAACTATCTAAGTTAGTACAAAACCACTAAACACTTATGAACTTACTTATTGGGTTTAACCCACTTGGCCTAACATGTAAGTATATGACTGATATTAAAATTGTAAATTGGACTAATAGAATGTAATGGGCTTATAATGGGCTTATTGGGCCTGGACAAGTAAAGAGGTTAAACTAGTGAAACTAGTCTAAATTTGACTAACACATAACACTATAATGTGTATGAAGATATAAAAACCCACTTGATCATCATCATACTTATAATATCATCATATATATACATAGTCATTGATTTTATAAAGTCATTGGACAAGAGTCTAAGACGAGTATTATTTGTCTAGGTTTCCGTGATTGAAGCACGTACCGTACATCCAAATCGTCGATAACCGCCTTTCCCAATCAACGTTAGTTCGTAGCCTCGCACTCTTTTAAATGCTTTTATGAAATTTTTTATAAACCCGCCAGGCAGATAACATGTTAGTTTTGATAAAAATAGGACATAAGTTGTCCCGATTGTTTGTTTATTGATTTGGACCCGAATGATTGTATGACCTGATGAATGATTATATGACCCGATGTATGAAATAAAATGGATTATTTAAAGTTAGGTTATGTCACTAAAAGTTCCATTAGCATGAATTGTGAACTACCAGGATTTGGTAGACGCTTATGCATATAATAGTACTATTTAGGGACGATCACCCTAGTTCGCGCCTTGACGGTTGATCCTCGTCGTGCCACATCGATTGGTAAGCGAATTTATGTATGAGAAGATTTCCATAGCGTGATTTTTGTGACGACACGCTAACTTAGATGGGAAAATTGAGTTTCGGGTTAGCTACCCGTGTTTTGTTATAGTAAGGTAACAATGTCATGCGGCTTATAATAATTAAATAACGAAATTCTGTTATACGCATTGAATTACAATATATTGTCTGACTAGCAATACAGGGTCTTAGTATTGATATTATGTTCGTGTTTTGGTTTTACATAGCCATATTCATATAACGGTTTTTATTTAACTCTATACAACGTTATAAAACGTATTTTATGATGTTTTTACGACATTGGTTCGTATAATGGTTTTGAAGGCAAAAACCTATATTATGATTTACAACAAAGATTTGTATAAAATAATTTTGGCTTATTTTATGGCCTAGGACAAAGAATTGTACAAAATGATTTTCGGAAATAATTTTATACCGATGATATATTAACGGATTTCATTAATCTCTATGAATTCACTCGGTGTTTTCGCTGACCTTTTCTTTTAACATGTTTTATCTCAGGTACTTGAAGGTAATTCTCGGGAAGACGACAAGAATTCATGGCTCGCACTTAAAATAATAATTTCCATTCAAATGCTTTGTAAAAATTGTATGAAATACTATGACTTGGGACCTATGTAAATTCGATATTTATGAATGGAAATGCTTTATTGTTAAACGACGCGATTTTTAAGCGTTGTCTATGATGTGAGTAATGTGCTATCCCGTAACACCAACGACTCTTTCGATGAACTAAAATATGAATATTTGGGGGTGTTACAGCTTTGCCGCCTGGGTTGTCGGGATGTTCTATGATGCTTCCTCTCATAGTCGGAAGAGTCTGAGGATGAATAGCTTGTTCAGCGACACCTAGGATGGTGATCCTCGGAATCAGAAGTAGACGAGCTATCACTCGGGGATCTTCTCCCCCTTACAGACTTGCTTTTATAGCTCTTTTCCACCCTCGGCTCTCGCGGTTTAGGAGATGAATCTATCTCCATTAAGGGAGGTTCGAATCGGTCGAAGACACTCGTGTATTGTTCTCGCTGTTCTGGGGATGAGCCCTTCCTTTTTTAAAAGGTCTGATTCTATCCAAAGTGCTCATGCGCTGTTTTCTATTGGTGGGAGTACCCTTAACCATTAGTTCCCTTGAATCGTCTGAGTTTTCAGAAGATCCTTCCTTTATTTCATATCCTTCAGGGTACGTGACCCGGCTAAAGATAGTTTGTCCGTCTTCCATCCGCTTTGTTTTTGCTTTTACGAGCGGTGTCCCTTGCTAGTAGTGAATCCTTTTGCAGCCCTTACTTTTTTTTCAAAGTCAAGGAGGACCCGTAGGTCCTTCATCGGAGCACTTCTCATTCTTACGATCATGAGAGGGACTAGAGATTCGTAGTTTCTCTTGACGAAGTCATTCATGTCGACGTCGGATGAAGGGGTATTTTCAGGCTCCCCTGTAGCGTGATCCTAGTCTCTAGGCTTATACACTCTTCCTTTTGGGGCGCGTCTGGCGCTTCCATCAAGGTCGAGGTTCCTCCAGTTGTGGGAGGAATAGGGGGTATGAATGGATGGAATTTCACTTGAGGTGACTTTCATCCACTCCCCTTATTGAGATTGATGTTGGTAATTACAAGTTCTTCATTGGACTGCGCTTTCTTACCGCCAGCCTTTTGGTTGGCCAATTTCATTCCGCATTTAGTCATATTGAGAGCTTAGTGTAGGGTCCCATGGATGACCCTAACTTGTTGATACAAAATTTGGATGGACTGCGCTTAACCCGAATTAGGCTTAAGTCGGGTGTTGAGGACACCGGCTCTTGCACCAAGTGAATTTGTCTGAAGACCCTACATACAAAAGAACAAACAACGTTAGGCTTACTGTGGGAATGTATCAAACGATTAGACTCCAACATGAGAGTAAGTAATCGGTTTTATTGATTAATCGGTGAGGGTTTAGTGATTATATGAATCGTACCTTTGTGGAACCCCGGGGTTCCTTTTATACCCGGTGAAATCCTAGTTAGGCTTCCCTAAACTTGCGGCCTAAGCAAGAGATAATTTCCATATTCAATTAGATCCTTATCATGTAAATAAGGAGAGTGTATATCCTCTTAGCTCAGTGAATCATAATCCTAATTAGATTATGATTATGTCTGATCCTGTCCAAGTGCGGCCAGGATGTGGTTGTCATGAAACCGTGTGCGACATCGGCTTATTAGGCCTCGTGGGCTTCAACACTCTCTGTCATGATCCATACGTAATGGATTGGATATGAGTAGTACCCGTGGGTCAGGCTTATAGCTCGAATGGGGACTATACGTCATCAATAATGTTAGATGATTCTAAGTTGCCTACCACTTTTTTGGTAGAAGTAGTTAGTACGGCTTGTTATGTTCAAAATAGAATGTTAGTTGTTAAGCCTCATAACAAGACCCCTTATGAAATTTTTCATGGTAGAACAACAACTCTAAGTTTTATGAGACCATTTAGGTGTCTTGTTATTATTCTTAATACATAAATCACTTAGGCAAATTTGATGGTAAAGTTGATGAAGGATTCTTTGTTGGATACTCTCTAAATAGTAAGGCATATAGAGTATTCAATAGTAGAACTTAGATAGTGGAAAAGAACTTGCATATTAGGTTTAGTGAGAATTCACCTAATGTTGTAAGAAGTGGACCAAATTGACATGTTGATATAGATGCACTAACAAAGATAATGAATTATGAGCCAATTGTTGCATGTACAGAGTCTAATGATTTTGTAGGTACAAAAACAAGTAATAATGCGGGTGAAGCTATGACGGAAAAATAACCTGACAAAGATTACATCCTGCTACCAACTTGGGCGGCTGATCCACTAATTTCTTGAAGTCTAGAGAATGTTGATGATGATGAACCAAAACCTTCTCGTGATGATCAGAGAAAGGATGTTGAAGTTCCTAGGAAGGAAACTGAAGTCCATGGTCAAGAGAAGGAGAATCCTAAAAGCAACACTAACATTGTTTTTAGTTCAACTATTAATGTCGCAGGTGAAAAAGAAGTTACTACTTATGCAAATATCAGTAATGACTAGTTTTCTAACATGCCGGAATTGGAAGATTATAGTCAACCTAGAGTCTCACATTATGAAGATTATGGTGAATATAATGCTGAAGAAGTTGATTATTTTATTGACATGAACAATTTGGACTCCACAATCGAAGTCAGTCTTGTTGCAACTACACGGATTCACAAACATCATCTTCTTGATCAAGTAATTAGAGATGTGTTTTCAGCAACACAAACAAGGAGCAAAGAGAAGAATTTGGAGGAAACAATATTTGTTTTCACCTTTAGAGAAAGAGCAAGTCATACAAATCTTCAAAAATGTTTTTTTACTTGTTTCTTATCACAGGAAGAACCCAAGAAGAAACAAGATGCATTAAGGATCCAATATAGATAGAAGCTATGCAATAAGAAGTTTTTAGTTCAAGTTACAAGAAGTTTAGACCTTAGTTGATTTACCTAATGTCAAGAGGGATATTGGCACAAGATGGGTTTTCAGGAACAAAAAGGATGAAAGAGGACTTTTGATCAGGAATAAAGCAAGATTGGTTGCTCAAGAGTATACACAATAAGAAGGTATTGACTATGAGGAAGTTTTTACTCTTGTTGCAAGAATTGAAGCAGTTAACTACTTTTAGCTTATGCTTCATATAAAGACTTTATGGTGTATCAAATGGATGTCAACAGTGCTATTCTTTATGGAAACATTAAAAAGGAGGTTTATGTATGTCAACTTTCAGGTTTTGCATAACCAAACTTTCCTAACAAAGTTGACAAAGCACTTTATGGACTACATCAAGACCCTAGAGCTTGGTATGGAACCTTATCAAAATATTTGTAGACAATGGGTATTTGAGAGGGAATATTAACAATACCTTGTTCATAAAAAAGTATAAAGGTGATATCATGTTGGTACAAGTATATGTGGATTATATCATCTTTGGGTCAACGAAGAAGGAGCTATGCATTGATTTTGAAAATTTGATACATGAGAAGTTTCAAATGAGTTCTATGGGAGAACTTACATTCTTCTTAGGAATGTAAGTAAGGACAAAGAAAGCATGTATCTTTATTAGTCAAGATAAATATGTTGCTGACATTCTTAAGAAGTTTGGTTTTAAGATGTGAAGACTGCTAGTACACCAATGGAAACTCGGAAGCATCTGGTCAATGATGAAAATGGTGAAAAAGTTGATGTTCATATGTATTTATTGATTCATTGATGTATCTTACTTCTTCAAGACCTGGCATTATGTTTGTAGTATGTTCTTGTGCTAGATACCAAGTCACACCTAAGGTTTCACACCTACATGCCGTGAAAAAGATTTTTAGGTACTTAAATGGTCAACCAAAATTAGGCTTTGGTACCTTAAAGACTTTCCATTTAATTTGGTGGCATATACTGATAGTGACTATGCTAGAGCAAGCTTAGATAGGAAATCTACAACAAGAGGTTGTCAGTTCCTTGGGTGTAGGTTGATTTCATGGCAGTGTAAGAAACAAACAATGGTTGCTAATTCTACAACATAAGCTAAGTATGTGGTTGCTTCAAGTTGTTGTGGACAAGCTCTTTGGATTCAGAATCAACTGCTAGATTATGGGTATAATTTTATATATACTAAGATTTTTACTGACAATAACAGTACTACTTACATAACTATAAATCTTATTTTCATTCAAAAACTAACCATATAAAGGTAAGACACCATTTTATAAGGGATTAGAACAAAAATAAGTTAATTCAAATGGTAAAAAAGCATACTGACCTTTGCTTACAAAGGCCTTTGATGTAAAAAGGTTTGAATTTTTGGTTGTCAGTATTGAAAAGATTCTTCTTTAAGATCTCTTTATGATTTTATAAAGTCTAGTATGAATTAGTACTGTTATTTGTTTCATATGAGTTTCTACTGTTAAGTATACTTAGTGCTATTAGTATACTCAAGACTGCTAGGTTTCTGTTGTTAGTCATATTTAAGGTTGCTCGTAGAAAAATGTCATGTGTTGTGTTTTTCTTGGTTTTGGACTAACTTTTTGCCGGAAAAGCAAAGATTAGAGATGGATATGATTTTTGGAAAAATTGGAGTTAATACTGGTTATTGCAATTTAGTGATGTTAGGCATAAGTTACTGCTCCTTGACCAGTTAATGTTGTCGATGATAGATTTTGTAAGTTTTAACGATAAATTTGTTGGAGGGTCTGTTATTAATTACATTAACAACCTTTCCCTCTAATGAAGGAAATTGTTATATAAATTGCCTAAACTCTCTCAAAACACATACCTACTCAACTTTATCCATAATTATCTCGAATCAATTTCAATTTTTCTCTCTCATATTCACAATTCATTAACAATGGCGTCAAAAACTTTTATTAAAACACACAACATGGTCGCATTCTTGGAAAAGCAAGATGATGTAGGTTTTAAACAGATAATCAGCTTTTTGAACGCACATCCTATAAGGTATGCATTAAATGTTAACCCTAATATATATAATTCTTGTATTAAAAACTTTTAGACTTCTGCAATAGTCCAAACAGTTAATCAGAAAGTATAGTTGGCTGCTAAGGTTGATAGACAGAGGTCATCATTACTGAATCATCTGTTAGAATAGATCTTCAACTAACAGATTAGGAAGGTATTGTTTGTTTTCCTACTACTGAGGTTTATGAAAATCTTACATTGGTTAGGTATGAAGGACAATTAAACAAGCTTGCCTTTCACAAACCTCTCTTTTTCCCACAATGAAAGTTTCTTATCCATACTATCACTCAATCTTTGAGTATAAATACAATTTCTTGGAATGAGTTTGGTAGTGTTGTGGCATCTACTATAGTCTGCCTAGCTACAAACCAAAAGTTTAATTTTTGAAATATATTTGTGATAGTATGGTTAAGAAACTGAATTCTGAAAAGTTTTTCTTATATCCAAAGTTTGTACATGTATTTTTGAACAACCAAGTTGAGGGAATGCAAAAACATATAAACACTTTTAAAGCATCTTTTGACACGAAGAAATTTTTGTAAATACGAAAAGAATTATTAAATATATTTCTAGCAATATGACATCATTATTTCTAACAATGTTGGCATAAGGCCAAGTTCAAATAGTTGAGGGATAAGGAACTCTCACTAACGACCCACAAATTCTATTTTACCACCTCCCACTTACCCTAAAAAGACTAAAAAACTTAGGTAATTCAACAAAAAAGCCATCAAGTTGTCTCAGCTTGGTGTGCTTACTAGATTGGTTGTAGATGAGACTATCCTTGAGGAAGAGAAGACAGTTTGGAAAAGGCTACCATTATTGCTGCTAGCTTAGATGAACCAGAGTACAGTGGTAACATACATAAGACCCAATCCAAGGTAACACCTAATGAAAAAATTTCCCAATTATCTAGTTCAGGTGGTGGTCCCAAGACCTAAGAAACCATGAGGGTGAAGATGCTCAGACTAGGTTAGAGAGCTCATCCAAATAATCATATGATTTAGTGCTTGTTGTAGGTAACACGCCTCGAACTAATGAGGACAACATGAAACTAATGGAATTGATGATTTTATGTACTAAATTACAAAAGAAGGTTCTTGACTTGGAAACTAACTTGGCAAAGACAAAGGTTCAACATGCAAAGGATATTGCTCTATTGACCAACATAATTAACAAACTTGAGAAGTCAAGGACAACGTCAAGAACAACTAGGATTGAGTCAACTGAAAGTAAAGAAAGTTTAGGTATTGAGGATGCATCTAAATAGGGGAGGATATTAGTGAATATTGATGAACATGTTCAAGAAAACATTGTAAGTCAACACCAATAACTCGTTTTTAGTACATTCTTTTCTCAGTAGCTTATCGAATTGATATCAAGTAAACAATCAAAGTTAATTGTTTTTGGTATAGGTTTTTAATTTGGAATCTAGTTTACTTGCAATTAACACATAAAAAAAGTAAAAATATCTATATACGTATACTACTACGCTAAAAACAAGTTGCACGTACAAGTATTCTTGCAAAAAGTACAAGTAATCAAGTAATATTAAACTATTTAAGCTAAAAACAGTAAACTGCTAAAGTCTAGGGACTGAAATGTAAATGTAACTAATTTTAACAAATAAAACCAAAATTAACAAACTAACAACTATGGGAACTGTAACTAAAAATTTAATAGAAAACTAACTATTTTTAACAGAATGTAACAACTAACAAACTTCAAGGACCGAAATGTAAATTTGTTACAACTTTACTCAAAAAGGGGCTACTTCCAAAAATAAGCTAGAAAATAAGCTACAGTTGACCAAATAAGCTGAAACTTGTTTTAAACTTTCTAAAATCGAATTTTAGCTAGAGAACTATAAAATTTTCCCATATAATAAGCTAAAAGTGCTTATTTGACTTGTTTCCACTTGTACAATTTATTGGAAAACGTATCAAGGATTATTTCTATGAACTGAGTTTTTCAAATCTTGATTATAAGCTATAAATAGTAAGACCTATCCAAGAAAATCTGAATTCCACTAAACGATTAAGGTAAAATCGACTAATAAGCTATATAAGCTATATTGTCCCGATTTGACCCAGTTTGACCAATGGTTGACTTGGTTTGACTTTTACCAAAACTATAATCTGATGTCTAAAATGGAGTTTTAAGCTAATAATAAGCTGAAATTATGAAAGGCTCAACTGAATAACAACATAATTAAATGATTTATCCTAACAGATTATCCTAAATTGATTTACCAAACACTAGTTTAACTATCAAAAGTGAAACAAAAGCTGAATTAAAAGTAAATCTCAGAGTAAAGCATAAACTACACTCTAATCAAGCTATATTGAACAGATTCAAACACATTAAGCAAACAACAAAGAAGCAACTATTTTTAAACTAGATTATGCATAAAATCAAACATGACCTTGACATTTTCATCTGAAGATAAGCCCTTTGATGTAGAATTCTCTGAAAATAGAATTGGCTAACTGAATCACTCTTAACTACCTTTAACTCTTATCTACCCTTCAAAACTACAACTTCTGATTGAGGATCAAATCTGCTACAATTAAATGATCACCATGGTTGAACATTCCATAACAAAGCTCATGATCAACATTCCATAACAAAGCTAGATTCAATATTGTATCAAGATATGAACAGTAATGCAGTATATAAAAGAAAATTGAGAGAATATTAGAATTTGAACTGTGAAGATTTATTAATGGAAGGTAATGGTTACAAATTCAGTTACAAAGTGTAACTAACTATATCTCATAACAAACTCTTAGTGTGTGTTTGTCATCACACACACTAGAGTGTAATGAGAAATTGAGAGAGATTTAGGAACTAACTATGTGTTTTTCTACAAATGAAGTCTACCAACTACAAATGAAAGAGAATGAAGGTTTGTATAAGCTGAGAAGTAGGTGAAGTGAGGTGTTCCAACGAATCATGATTTGCTACGTGCACATGGTGTTCATAACAAGCCCAGAAAATTAGGGGTTTCTGTTGTGGTGGATTTGTGTGTGAATGAATGATATAGGAGTATTGAAAGGATCAAAGTGAGTAATTTCTCTTTTTAATGCAACTTCTGAAACTGCCTCAGTCGCTCTGAATCGATCTTCAAAATTCGTGCTGACGTGGCGCGTTTCTACTAGTTCTCAAAGTAACACAAGGATTGAATAAGTCTTTGATCTGTGTGCTATCATAACTCAACCTCTGATTGGCTGGAAAAGAGATATTGGGTTTTAATTACTTTGTACTGTTGGGATTCAGATACAGGGAGTATTAATGGCCACATCATTAATTAGCAATCATTAATTCAGATACTCAATCCGTGTGAAGCATCTTGCTAGCTTTTGATTGGTTGAAATGCAATCACAAGGATAACCCACTTTCATTCTTGGCAAAATTAGTCCTTGAACTTGGTAGAATGTTGTACTTTTGTTAAAACTTTTATCCTTTGTCATTATTAGCCCATGATCTTCAATAAGCAGCAACTTCAGTCCCCTCGTCTTCATTCTTTGATCACTTATAGTTCTTCTTTTGTCTTTTTCTTCACAAATAGCATTTGAAATCCGTGTTTGTCTTGAAACGCACCCTTTTGCCAAGCAAAACACCGCATAATTCCGTCTTTTCACAAGTTTAAATGGGTATTTCTCTCGTGTTTTTAGGTTTAATAGTACATTATGATATGTATTTTCACTCATATAAAATCCCCTACACTTAACCATTGCCATGCCCTCATGCAATGCCATATTTTAAAGCACTAAAGTACATTTTTCTCATAATTAACCCACCTTGGCCAATATGATATGCTCTAAGCTATACTACGCTATATGATGCATGATTTTTGAATTTTTAAGAATGCAATGCAATATATAAAGTTCTATTTATTTTTATTTTTCTTTTCTTGAATTGGTTTGATGGAAATAACTCGTAAAGAAATCAAAGACTTTGATTAGGGCTTTGGTACCATGAATATTTATCACCCTCAAGTTTCACGTTCCCCATACCAAGCTTAAAAACGAGATCATTGTCATTCATAAGTAGAAGTGCATCGACTTATTCATAAGAATTAATTGTGTTAACTATATACCCCCACTTATTTTTCCTCTATCTGATTTTAATTGATCTGCTTGTGAGCAAATTTGTCTTTATTTGGCGTGAAATATAAGATATGTAAAATCTGAAAATAAAGAAACACGATTTTAACCAATAGTTAACCATCTCATCCACTACTTGAGAAACCACACATAATTAATATAAGTTTACATCAAAATTCTAAGTGATCACTTTATACGTGCCAAGCTTATGCTTTGTTTAAATAAATGGCTACTCACTCGCTAGAAAAATAAAAGAAAACTCACGCAGTAAATTATATCCGCCGCCTTTATAAGACCATGGATTCTCGATCCCGCAACCCTTGTGAGAGTAATATTGGACCACAAAAGTAACTACCTAATAAGTGTGAAAACACTTATCCTTTTACCACTTATTTCCAATAATAACAAGATCAAAACGTATATTTTATGTCGTAAAAGTCAGAATTATGCGTGGTTTGTGTTTTTATTGTATTTTAGGACCAAAAGATGAAAAAGGAAGAAAACATGGGCTATCACGGGCTTTTATCGAAGAAAACGAGAAAATACGAAGTCAAAAGATCAAGAGTGCAAAAAGAACGGAAGTCCAAGGCCTATTCTGAAGATTTATCGAGGAAAAAGTCTAAAGACGGAAGTTTAATGAAGTCGAAGAAATCAAGTCTAATTATAGAAGAAAATTAGAAGACGAGTTCAATTTACATCGACAAATCCCGAGACGACGTCGAGAAAGACAAAAGAATTAAAATCGAGTCGAGAAGAAAGAAAGAAAGAAGAAAGCACATGCACCTTCTCACCTCCTATAAATACCCTCCTAATTACACATTAAGAGGGTGTTAGCTAGTTTATTTCTTTTTTAGTTTTCATTTTAGAGAGAGAAAGTGTTTAACTTTCTCTCACTAAAACTTCATCTTTTCTTTCAAATGTAAGCTTTATTTCATCTTTGTATTTGGAATTCATTAATCAAAAGTTCAAATTTAAGCTTTTAATCTTCAATCTTCTTCTTCCTTTCTTGATTTTGCTTTATCCTTGATCCGAAATGTTCTTGATTCGTGTTTGATTTTGATGTTTTTGTGACTAAAAAGTTTATCTTTTTGTTCCTTACTAAGTTTTTATACGGTTTAGGCTTTAAGTTTGTTGTGCTTATTGGCTTATTTCGTATATATAGCTTATTGTCCTTTAAGTTTTCTTAAAAATTTAGTCTTTTTAAAGTTTGATTTATAAAAGTTTGTTTATTTCGTGTTTTAAAATAAAAGTTATTAAATTTTATGCTTGTTTTGATTTGGTTAAGGTTTGAACAAGTGCTTATTCGTATTTGCTTATTAGTGCTTATTGAGTTTTTAGCTTATCTCCATTTTCGGATTAATTTGTGTTCCATCGCAATCTTAGGGGTTTACTCATTCCGACGCTACATTCCGATGGTTTCAGTGTGATCGCAATAACCTTTAAGGTTTTACTTTGCGATCAAGTGTTTTTTCCCCCTTATTCTGATCGTGATTGCGATCGCTCATTGCGATTGTACATTGCGACGGGTCTTAAGGTTACTTTAAGATGAAACGCTGCCCAATTTTTGTTAGCAACATTCCGACATAAAACCTTGAATTTCGATGGCTCAGATTTTAATCATTCTGATACCTTGGATTCTGATACTTGACATTCAGATAGATTTATTCCGATGCTTTTGGATCCCGATCAAGATTATTCCGATAGAATTTACTTTCTAATATTCCGATGGTTTTGATTGTCACTACATTCCGACAGCTTACATTACATTCTGACAGATTTGGTTTATTATTATTCTGTTAGTTTGAGCTTTTAGTTTTATTACGTTTTAATTTCCAAAAATTGCACGCTTCCCGAAATCTCCGGTTTTACCAAGTGTTTTTCTAGTAATTTTTAGTTTAATTTTTAAAGCTTTTATTTTACTCAACGACATTTACATATTTGCTTTTAGTTTTAAATAGATAATTAACAATTAAAAAAAAATCCCTTTTAGTGACAATTACCGACTATTCCACCATTAACCGTGATCAATTCGATTAGATACCGAGAACGATACCGAGAACGATATCGAGTACACAAACGCTAAGCAAAATTCATGTATTACTACCACACTCCCGCAACCCTTGTGAGAGTAATATTGGAGCATGATAGAAACCTTACACGTCACTTCCCCCTTTTAGGAGTCTTTATTAATAATTATTTTTTATATATATATATATATATATATATATATATATTTTCTCTTCCTTTTTTTTCTATCACTCTTTTTTTTCGTCGCTCTTATTTTTCTTATTCCTCACTAATAAGTTAACACCCGCCATTTATTTAATCAAAGTAAAAGGTTAACACGTATAAAGATCTCAAACCTAAAATCCCAACATGTACTTATATTAACCACAAATGATTAATCAAAAATGCATAAGAGACTAAAAATTGGAAAAACCGTTCTTGATTATTTATTAACAATATGTACATACGTTGACAAGAAATTAAAGGTTACGCGAGGGGATAAAATAGCCACAAGTAATTAATATGAGGTTTATCTAGCCCTTTACACTTACTTCAAACTCTATCATCTCTCGTTCTCCACAGTTTAAAATCTCAAATAATGAGACTAGTGGATGCTTAGCCTAATAAATCAAGTAAATGGTTTACATGGTTAAGGATACTAGCTAGAGTAAGATTGAATAAGCAAACTCGGGTTGAGTCAAAAAATATTCATGATGGGCCTAATATGTCAAAGATGCCTAAACTTGTTAAAACCATGTCCTTTATTATATTTTTTTCCCTTTTCATTTATATATTTTTGAAGAAACAAAAATAAAGGAAAATGCAAGGTGTATGCAAATGAAAATGATATGCAAAAATGATGAATGCAATATTTTTATGGCCAAAGTAGATCAAAAATTTGAAAAATGTTGAAAATTTTAATTTTTCCAATTATCATGAAGGCAAAGGCAATGGTCTAGGCAAGGTCACTTCGATAGAAGTCTCCCCTACACTTAAGATAAACATTGTCCTCAATGTTTAAGAGCATTGGATTGTACACTCCCCTACATTTATGATATTGATTACTTTGTTTAACTCGAGATAAGGAAGAGACAACTAAAGTGAATCCATTTTAGACATTATTAATAGCCAAGTTTGAATCATAATACTATCAAAGTGAACCAGGTACGCGTGCCTCCTCCATAAGCTCCATGAATGAAATGAGAGAGAGCAACCCTGAACAAACACCAAAAGACAAAAGAGGCACCTCCCTCTACACTTCATCTCAACTATATTACCCTCTTATTATTCCTAGCCTACCAAAAGCTACTCTAAATGATCTAACCTAGTTATTCAAGCTTGATTTAAGGAGTCTCTAGCTTGACTCATCCCAAAAGAACTTGTTCTTAGGGAAAGTAGGGATCTCATACCAATTCCTTAGAAATATCCTCCCCAAAGTAATGCTTCACACAATGGGATTAGGGTGTGATAACTCTAAGGTACCATATGGAAACACATGTGCTATGGTGAATGGACCGGACCATTGTGATTTTAGCTTGCCAGAATAGATTTTCAACCGTGAGTTAAAACCAAGTCCCCAACTCGGAACTCACGGTTCTTAATTGGCATCATGGATTTTCTTAGTTCTCTCTTTGTAAATCAAGGAATTCTCATAAGCATTATGTCTAAGCTTATCCAACTCATTGAGTTGATCCTTCCTATGTGAACCAGCTTGGTTTAAATCAACATTAGCCCATTTTAAAGCCCATAAAGCTTTGTGTTCCAACTCATAAGTGAGGTGGCATGCCTTTCCGTACATAAGTCGATATGGAGTACAACCGATAGGTGTCTTAAAAGCAGTACGAAAGGCCCACAATGCATCATCTAACTTATCAGCCCAAGAGGCACGATGCTCTCCCTCAATACAATCTAAAATCCTCTTCTTACCACGATTAGTGACCTTAGTTTGACCATTGGTTTGTGGGTGATACGCGGTAGAAACTCAGTATGTAACACCATACTTCTTCATGACTCTAGTGAATTGATCATTACAAAAGTGAGTCCCGCGATCACTGATAATAGCACGAGGTACACCAAATCTAGCAAACAACTGCTTAAGGAATTTAACCACGACTCTAGCATCATTAGTGGGTAAAGCCTTAGCTTCAACCTACTTGGAAACATAGTCCACAGCAACTAAGATGTACTTATTCCCTTTAGATGAGGAAAAGGTCCCATAAAATCTATGCCCCATAAATCAAGGATCTCACACTCTTGGGTAAAATTCTATGGCATCTCATCTCTTTGTGTATTTTTTCCTTGTCTTTTACAAACATCACATTGTTTCACCAAATCTTGAGCATCCTTGTAAGTCGTAGGCCATTAGAAACTAGAATCGAATACTTTCTTAGCAGTGTAGTTGGGACCAAAATGTCCACCAGTGGGCCCTTTATGTCAGGCTTCCAAGATTTGAAAAGCCTCAGGCCCATCTACACATCTCCTCACTATTTGATCCGCACATTGCCTAAAATGGTAAGGATCATCCCAATAATAGTATCACTTCTTTGAGAAACTTTTTCTTTTGTTGGGATGTCAAACCATATATAATCATATTCCCCACAATATAGTTTGCTATGTAAGCAAACTAAAGGGTATCATCCTCTTGAGAATATATAGACATGAGTTCCTCAAGAGGGAAAGATTCATTAATCTTATTATGTGGTAATTCCCTTTTGAAAAGGATCCTCGAGTCTACTCAAATGATCCGCAGCTAAATTCTCAGCTCCCTTTTTATCACGAATATCTATCTTAAACTCTTAGAGCAGTAAAATCCATCTAAGCAACCTTGGTTTAGCATCTTGTTTGTTCATAAGGTATTTTAGAACAGAATGGTCAGTGTACACTATGGTCTTTGAAAGAACCAGATAAGGGCAAAATTTCTCAAAAGCATAAACCACAACTAGCATTTCCTTCTCAGTAGTAGTATAATGTAATTGATCCCCATTCATGGTCTTACTCGCATAGTGTATAGGTTGAAAGTGTTTATTGATACGTTGTCCTAAGGCAGCTCCTAAAACATAATCGCTAGCATCACACATGAGCTCAAAAGGCAATTCCCAGTTTGGAGAAATTAAAACTGGTGCCTTAGTCAACTTTCCCTTAAGGATCTCAAAAGATTCTAAACACTCATTTGAGAATATGAAAGGAGTCTCTTTTTCCAAGAGGTGGGTCATAGGTCTTGCTATCTTAGAAAAGTCTTGTATAAATATCCTATACAAGCCTGCATGCCCTATAAAGCTCCTATCTCCTTTCATAGTTGTGGGAGGGGTAGCTTGGTAATGACATCCAATTTAGCACGATCTACTTCAATGCCAACTCTAGAAATCTTATGTCCCAAAACTATCCCTTCCTTAACCATAAAGTGGCACTTCTCCCAGTTTAGAACAAGGCGGGTTTCCTCAAACCTTTTAAGCATTCGTTCTAAATGGGAAATGTAAGAAGTGAATGAATCTCCAAAGATCGAGAAATCATCCATAAACACTTCCATGGTTTTCTCTATCATATCATGAAAAATTGCCACCGTACACCTTTGAAATATCCCAGGAGCATTGCATAAGCCAAATGGCATTCTCTTATAAGCAAATCTTCCATAAGGGCAGGTGAAGGTGATCTTCTCTTGATCTTTCGGGTCAATAGGGATTTGGAAGTATCCAGAAAATCCATCAAGAAAGCAATAGAACTCATTTCCCGTTAAACGTTCTAGCATTTGATCCATAAATGGAAGTAGGAAATGATCCTTCCTAGTAGCATCATTCAATTTCCTATAGTCAATACCAACTCTCCACCCATTAATAAGCCTTTGAGGAATTAACTCGTTCTTCTCATTAGCAACAACGGTCATACCACCCTTCTTGGGCACACAATGGACTGGACTAACCCATGGAGAATCAGATATAGGGTAAATCATGCAAACATCAAGAAGTTTGATAACTTCTTTCTTTATTACTTCATGAATTTTTGGGTTTACCCTTCTTTTATATTGGACTGTGGGTTTAAAGCCATCTTCCATAAGGATCTTGTGTGTACAAAAGTTGGGATCAATCCCTCTGATATTAGATATTTTCCAAGCAATTTCTTGCTTATGCTTCTTAAGAACCTCAATGAGCTTAGCCTTCTCATAATCCTTTAGGTCTTTAGCAATGATCACAAGTAAGTTATCCCCACCCTCTAAGAAAGCATACTCTAAATGTGAAGGCAAATCCTTAAGCTCTAGGTCAGGAGGAGTTTTAATGTAAGGCTTAGTCAAAGAAGGATCATCACTGGTGACTTGTTTAGGTGAGGATGGAGGGAAAGGGTTCTCATTAAGCAATTTCTCAATGGTACGAAGATCTTCATCCCAATTAATGGGAGAATCATCATCCCTTAGGAAGTTAGCCTCAAATTCCTCTAATAGAAAGTCACTCTCTCCAAAAGGTGTCAAGGAAAGAGCAATAGAGGCAACGGTCTCAACATGGGGAATTTCATAATTCCCACTTTGGCAAGCTTCGTGAAGATGCTCAATACACACTTCATCAAGTGTACCAATGACATTCACATTCTCATATTCAATGGATCTCTTAGATAACATTCCCATGTTAAACACAACCTTATCCTCTCCTACTCGCATAATGAGCTCTCCCTCAGCCACATCTATTAGGGTCCTCCCAGTTCTTAAGAATGGTCTCCCAACAATCAAAGGCACCCTAGGATCCATATCAAAATCCACAACAACAAAGTCCACAGGGAATGTGAACTTGTCTACCCCAACAAACACATCCTCGCTATCCCCACTGGATAGCAATCGTGCGGTTATCTAACTCTAATGTCATCTTAGTGGGGTAAGCTCATAAAGAGATAATTTCTTCCACACAGATAAAGGAATCAAGTTAATACTGGCCCCCAGGTCTGCTAAGGCCATATAGTTTTCCACCCTAGGAAAGTTACAAGGTATGAGGAATCTCCCAGGGTCACCAAGTTTTATGGGTAATTTCTTTAAAAGGACTGTAGATCAATTTTCATTCAAAGAGGTGTTAGGCATATCAAACCCATGATTAGGGCACTTTCTTAACAAATCTTTAAATTCATCACAAGCTTCACTAAAGGATTGAAGATCTTTTTGTTGAAAACTAATTATTTGATTTCTTAAAGCAGTTTTTCGTGAAGGTGGGAAAAACTCGTTAACAAACTTCTTTTTCAAATCCTCCCAAGTAAGTATGCTATTAGAAGGTTCCTTATCCAACCATATCCTAGCTTGCCCCTCTATAGAAAAGGGGAAAAGCATAAGTCTAATAACCTCAGCTGGTACACCATTGTATTTCACAGTATTACTCAGTGACAAAAATCTCTTGATATGGTCATGAGGATCATCCATAGGACGACCCAAAAAGGGTATGGAAGATACCTTATGAATAATCCCAGTCTTAAGCTCAAAATTATTGGCAGGTATGTCATGTATAATGATAGCACCCGCATTCCATCGACATGGGACTGAAGAATCTCCCATATAGGTCTATTATCCAAGACTACGTTCTCAGCTCGATTCTCGGGATCGGCTTGACGTGTCACAGTGCGTCTATTCTTCCTCTTGGGAAGAAGTGGTACACCAGGTAGTATGTGTGCATGCACTCGTGTGCGCATGCAACTAAAAACCGAAGAGTAAGGGGATTTCCCTTGGTGACTTTGAGAGGGATTGAGTACCCAATCAAGGTTCAATAATTAATATCCACAATAAAATATATATGTAATACTACTTCGATGGCACACCACTAACTATTATCACCTTTGAAAGAAACACAATGGACCGGAGGAACGAGGCGGTGCGAAGCACTTAAGAGCCTTCTCCTTTCGAATGTTAAATACACTCTCCTTATACCCCCAGTCCCCATACAGTGGATTCTTTCTCTAGATTAAATAGCTTGTTGTGTCTATTGTGCCTTAATTATGTTTTATCGATACACGTAAGTGTCACCAGAACGCCGCCACAAACGGTGTATTACAATGCAATACTTATGGAAGTAGGTGTATTGGTGGTTTGTATCTACGTATACTTAATATTTACTTATAGTAATATAAAGAAAATATTTTTGTATTTTTTTATTTATTATAAGAAAATATATTCACAAGAAAACCGAGAGAGAGGAAGTAGAAAAGTAATATGTATAGTAATATGTACGTAGTATTTTTTTGTAACTCTTAGGAAAGAGTTACTTTTGGATTTTTTAATTTTGTTGGTGCAATTCTTAGGAAACAAATTGCTTTTGTTATTTTTTAATTTTTTTATATTTTTATATTTTTATTAGCAACAAAAATAACGTTCACAAAGTGAACAGATCCCAAAATCCAATCCGCCTCAAAAGAAATCGCCAATCGTAACAATAAGAACCAGCAGCGGCGCCATTTAATAATCTCCTTTTTAGTACATTCGTTTCTCAGTATCTTATCGAATTGATATCAAGTAAACAATCAAAGTTAAATTGTTCTTGGTATTGGTTTTTAATTTGGAATATAGTTTACTTGCAATTAACACATAAAAGAAGTAAAAATATCTATATACGTATACTATACGCTATAAACAAGTTGCACGTACAAGTATTCTAGCACAAAGTACAAGTAATCAAGTAATATTAAACTATTTAAGCTAAAAACAGTAAACTGCCAAAGTCTAGGGACTCAAATGTAAATGTAACTAATTTTAACTAATAAAACTGAAAATTAACAAACTAACAAACTATGGGAATTGTAGCTGAAAATTTAACAAAAAACTAACTATTTTTAACAGAATGCAACAACTAACAAACTTCAAGGACCGGAATGTAAATTTGCTACAACTTTACTAAAAAACAGGCTACTTCCATAAATAAGCTAGAAAATAACCTACAATTGACCAAATAAGAAGAAACTTGTTTCAAACTTTCTAAAATCGAATTTTAGCTAGAGACCTATAAGCTTTTTCCATATAATAAGCTAATAGTGCTTATTTGGTTTTTTTCCACTTGTATAATTTATTGGAAAACGTATCAACGATAATTTCTATGAACTAAGCTTTTCAAATCTTGATTATAAGCTAGAAATAGTAAGAACTATCCAAGAAAAATTGAATTCTACTGATATATTACGGTGAAATCGAATAATAAGCTATATAAGCTATATTGTCCCGGTTTGACCTAATTTGACCAATGGTTGACTTGGTTTGACTTTTACCAAAACTACTCTCTGATATCTAAAATGCACTTTTAAGCTACTAATAAGCTGAAATTGTGAAAGGCACAACCGAATAACAACAGAATTAACTGATTAATCCTAACAGATTATCCTAAACTGATTTGCCAAACACTAGTTTAACTATCAAAAGTGAAACAAAAGCTAAATTAAAAGCAAATCTCAGAGTAAAACATAAACTACACTCTAATCAAGCTATATTGAACAGATTCAAACACATTAAGCAGACAACAAAGAAACAACAACTTTTAAACTAGATTATGCATAAAAACTAAACATGAGCTTGACCTTTTCATCCAAAGATAAGCCCTTTGATGTAGAATTCTCTTAAAAGAGAATTGGCTAACTGAATCACTATTAAACTACCTTCAACTCTTATCTACCCTTCACAACTACAAGTTCTGATTGAGGATAAAATATGCTACAATTAAATGATCTCCATGGCTGAACAGTAGCTTCTGAGAATCTACAAACTGACACTTCATCACACACCAACTCCACAAGCTCATGATTAACACTCCATAACAATGCTTGATTCAATATTGAATCAAGATATGAACAATAATACAGTATATAAAAGGAAATTGAGAGAATATGGGAATTTGAACAGTGAAGATTTATTAATGGAAGGTAATGGTTACAAATTCAGTTACAAAGTGTAACTAACTATATCTAATAACAAACTCTTAATGTGTGTTTGTCATCACACACACTAGAGTGTAAAGGGAAATTGAGAGAGAGATTTAGGAACTAACTATGTGTTTTTCTACAACTGAAGTCTACAAACTACAAATGAAAGAGAATGAAGGTTTATATAAGCTAAGAAGTAGGTGAAGTGAGGTGTTCCAGCGAATCATGATTTGCCACGTGCACATTGTGTTCATAACAAGCCCAGAAAATTAGGGGTTTTTGTTGTGATGGATTTGGGTGTGACTGAATGATATAGGAGTATTTGAACGGATCAAAGTGAGTAATTTATCTTTTTAAAGCACCTTCTGAAACTGCTTCAGTTGCTCTAAATCGATCTTCAAAATTTGTGTTGACGTGGCGCGTTTCTACTGGTTCTCAAAGTAACACACGAATCGAATAAGTATTTCATCTGTGTGCTATCATAACTCGGCCTCTGATTGCCTGGTGTGACAACCCTAAATTTTGAGATTTGCCATTTGTGAATGTTTGACTTTGATTATGTGTTGAGTGTGCGTTTATGTGTTTTATGTTTGTGTTTGAGACTTTGAATTGGGTTCAGACATCGTTTATGTAGTACGTGGTACGTTATATGATGATACATTAGGAATAGTTCGTGCTCATGAGTTCACATGGATGTGAATATGAAGTGATATGGCATTTTTAAGGTCATTTTATGTGAATGTAATAGCTAGGGAATTATATTGTTATTTTATTTTTCGAGTGTACGTATTTAATATTGTGTACGTAATTTTATTACGTAATTATATATGTAAACATTTAGTGGTATAGGTTGTAGTAGTTTAGGAGTTATAAGTTAGGGATTTTATAAGAATGAAATTATTTAGAAATGGAATTTATGTATTTTTAATATAGTAGTTTAATTTATTAGTTTAAAGGTTTAGCTGTAATTAATTAATTAAGGAATAAATAGATAAATAAATAATAAATATAAATAAGGAAACATTAATTAAAAAACGAATTTAATAATTAAATAAATAAAAATTTATATATTTTGAAAATTTTGTGAAATAGTCGGCAAAAGAAAAAAAAGAGAAAAAGAAGGGGGCTTTTTGTATTGGGCTTGAACTTGTAATATATACTATATAAATAGATTTGATAAAAAAAACAAATACAATCAACGAATGAAAAAAAAACGCAGAAAGGAAAAGGAAAAAAAAAAGGGAAAAAAGTTAGGGTTCTTGAAAAGGAAAAAAAACATGGTTTTGATCATCTAAAGGTATTGATCTTTATTAAATTCTTGTTCTTATTTAATTAATTATGTTAGAATCATGTTAATAATCATATGATGGATTAGGGTTTTTAATTTTCTGGAATTAAATTAATTTAGGGCTTGAATTTGGTAATTAATGAGGGGTTTTAGGGTTTAAAATAGGCTTTTAGGGTTTAAATCGGATTAGGCAGAAACTGTCGCTAATCTGCAAGAATTCGTCGCTAAACTGTCAGAATCCGTCGCTAATGTCTGGGCAGATTTTAGGTAAAATCGTTTTGGTCATAACTTATTCGTTTTTAAAGCTTTTTGGGTGATTCAAAAGCCTAAAATTATGTACTCGGAACGTACTTTTCAAATTATCAGAATGTATAGCCTATGGAGGTCAGTAGCTTGGTCGAATTATTTGTACAAGTGCCGAGTTCTAGGTTAGTGTTTGTACAACAAGGCTTAAAATCATGTTTTGGGTATTTTGGGTTAATGGGCAGTTAGAGGGCTAACATGGGGCTGACTTGAGAAAGAATTTGAGATGTATCCATCATAGGGATTGTTACATTGATAAAGGATTAGAGTTCCGGAGTCAATATTGACGTGCGTATTATTGCATTGTGTGCTTTAGGTAATTGTTTGTTCGTGAGGAGACTTTGGATTGCTTTCGTAAGGTGAGTTCATAGTCCCATTTTCATTGAGTTTTTAAATGTTTTCTTCTAGTATGGGATGGAGATGACACTTGTGGTGTTCTTAAAAAAATTTTGGTACTCTATATTTTTATAAATTTTTGGACATATATGTGTTATTGTGCGACATACCTGCTTATGTGTTCTCATATGTGCTTTGATATGTGTTCTGATATGTGAATCTTGTTTGGGTTTTGATTGGCTTTGGTACATAGATGTATGGGCGTCTATGGGACCAGTTGTGATGTGTGTGGAGCGTGGGGCACGATCCGTCATGAGTACTTGTGCATCGTCTCTTCGGAGGCAAGATATCTCGACAGGGATATAGTTCATCTTCCACAAGTGGTGTGGGAAAGATCCGGATAGTGTGGTGTGTGTTCTTGTGTGTGTGACGGGATACTTCTTGATTGTTATAGTGTGCTTTGTGAATTGTAGATGTGATCGGTACTTGGTTTAAGTTTTGTTGTGGATGCATGTAACATGATTATCACATTATGGTCCATTAATATAAATTGTTTTTCTTCAACTTATTTACAACAAATGTCAAGGTTTCTTATGATGTTCTAGATAACTTAAACCTATGTTCTCACCAACTTTATGTTGACAGATTTTAGTGTCATTTTCAGGTGAGGTAGTTGTGCAAGATGATGTTAGAAGTGGCTAGAGTGTAGAGGCTGCTAGGATTGCATTAGGAGGAATCCCTTTCCTCTTAGATTTTATTTTGTCTTTTGATTTAGTAAATTGTTTGATACCTATATGTTTGATGTGTGTTGTTTAAATGTCTTTGGTAAGAGGTATGCATGTTACCTACTTACCTAGACGCCTACATTATTTGAGATATTGTCATGACATTGTGTCACCTTTTAATGACATTTCTATTTCATTTAGTTAACTCTATAGACACACTATTGTTGTGATGATATCCATACGTCGCGCCCCATATTCCGCCATGGCGGGGTGTGACAGAATGGTATCAGAGACAATGGTTATAGAGAATTAGGTTGCCTAGTCGTGTAGCCTAGTCTATAGCTTAAGGGTCCCTGCATATAGGCATCATAGGAGTATGTGTGCATTTTATATTAATTAATGTGTTTGGATGTTATTTATTGCGATGTTTTGACTAGTATGAATTGAACCATAGTAAGTTCATACATAGCTACATGTTACTTTATTTACGAGTTTCGACTAGTGCGGGTTGAACCATAGTCATATACACTAGTCATTGTTGGATTTCGTTTAATTATGCTTTCATGTTCTTTATACATTTTGAATTTTGTCTACGATGGTTCAGATGGACTACGAGTTTATGAGTTTCATACATTGGCTATGTTATTTTGATACATAGAATTTTGGACCTTATGTTATGTTATGGATTATGTGCTTATATGAGTTGTAGGATTTATGTGATTATTTGAGTTGGTAGACTGATGTGTTATGTGTAGTATTAATTCTTATAAGTGTCATCATAGGAGGGAGTGCATTGGTGAAAGAGGACTTATATAAGTATGGTGGCCAACATAGTTATACAAGTACCACGACATCAATGGATTCCTAAGTATGGTTGCATGAAAGAGGGTTAATACATGCTTGTATAGAATATGTTGGATGGATTTGAGTGTATGTACGCCTATGCCTATATATGTAAAATTATTTTCTACTTATCGGTTGTATTCTTGGGATGGTTGCTAGCTCGTTTCTCTTTGAGATGTTCAACTTCTGTAGTAGCGCATTTCTCGAGTCCTCATTTCACGTGTTTGTTTGTACGGTACTTATGGTGTAGAGGCTATTGAGATAGTTCAAGATTTTCTTTGTTTTTACGCTTTGGATAACGGTATCTTCTGTGATGAGTCTTACATGGTAAAAAAAATTGGAATTTACAAAGAGTTGAAATAGTTGTTGGTAGTCGGTGAAAAATAAGGTTAAAGTGTTAGAAACGTGGTTAAAAACATATATAGTAATTAAGAATTATCAATGATGTTAGGTTTTGTGTTAAGAATTTAGGGATAATTAATGATGTTTAGAGGGTTGGTGTATAAAGGCGTAAAACAGTCTGATTTTTAGGGTTGTCTTGTGTTGACAGTTCCGGGCAGTAGGTAGCACCTTTGGTCGAGTTTCTTTTTTTTAAAATTAAGTTCAGAGAGTCTACTTTTCAAAAATGTAAGGTTGGTCGAAAATGGAGTTGGGGAAGGTCGTCAAACAATTTTTACAAAACAGTGCGCTGTTCAGGAATAAATTTTGATTTTTGAAATTTGAGTCAAAACGTAACCAAACGGATAAGATAGCCAAATATTTTTGATTTGGGAACTCTTTATAATGTATGTAAAAGGACTGGAGTTTTTCAATAAAAGTTATGTTGTTAAGGTCGGGCTTTTGGTGACAAACATTTAGCATTTACAGAAAATCAGTTTTGGTAAAAACGACTTTTGGCGTAGAGACCAAACGGAGGGGTTAAACGTGTAAGTAGAAAGCGAAATTTGTTTTTGGAGTTTTTAGATCATAGGAAAACATAAATTCAGTAGGATGGTAGTCAAGTGTGGTTTTAAGTTCGGTTCATGAGGTCGTAATACGTTTCGGTTGTCGTTGGGTGCTTCTTGTGTCATTGGTCCGTTTCCATGGTTTGTTTGGAGTCGATACATGTTTATGTTTGAGTATCTTTTGGAGTCTCATGGTTTGTGTTCATATTTTTAAATTCGTTCATGTAAACTTCCGTTAGTCGTCCATGGGTTTGATCCGTTATCTGAAGTTGGGGGTCCTAAAATTTGTCGTGAACTTATATTCATTGGGGGCGTTGTTGTAGTCATACGGATGATCCAGTTACGTTCTTATGATAGAGATGAGTTGGGATAGAATTTGAGAGTTCTTTAAACCTTAGAAACGTGGTTATATTTTGATGAGTTTTGATTTATGGCATTTATGAGTAAGACTGAATTCGGGGTGACGGTTTTAAACCCGTCGAGTTATGTGACGGCTCCTAACTTGGTTTCGAGACAGTTCTTGTTTGATGAGTTGCGAGATTTAGTTAGGTTGGTTACATAACTTTATGGTTTTAATAAGTTTCCTCGTAGACGGTTAAGGCTCATGTGTTGTTAGTTGAGATTATTTAGTATAAACTGAGTTCAGGCTTGAATGTGAAGGTTTTATCAGGGATATGTATCCTCGTTTGTTTGCTGAGAATAAGTTTGAGTTTGGGAGTAAATCTCGGGACGAGATTTCTATTAGGAGGGAGTGCTGTGACAACCCTAAATTTTGAGATTTGCCATTTGTGAATGTTTGACTTTGATTATGTGCTGAGTGTGCGTTTATGTGTTATATGTTTGTGTTTGAGACTTTGACTTGGGTTTAGACATCGTTTATGTAGTACGTGGTACGTTATATGATGATACATTGGGAATAGTTCGTGCTCATGAGTTCACATGGATGTGACTATGAAGTGATATGGCATTTTTAAGGTCATTTTATGTGTATGTAATAGCTAGGGAATTATATTGTTATTGTACTTTTCGAGTGTACGTATTTAATATTGTGTACGTAATTTTATTACGTAATTATATATGTAAGCATTTAGTGGTATAGGTTGTAGTAGTTTAAGAGTTATAAGTTAGGGATTTTATAAGAATGAAATTATTTAGAAATGGAATTTATGTATTTTTAATATAGTAGTTTAATTTATTAGTTTAAAGGTTTAGGTGTAATTAATTAATTAAGGAATAAATAAAAAATAAATAATAAATATAAATAAGGAAATATTAATTAAAAAACGAATTTAATAATTAAATAAATAAAAATTTATACTTTTGGAAAATTTTGTGAAATAGACGGCAAAAGAAAAAAAAGAGAAAAAGAAGGGGCCTTTTTGTATTGGGCTTGAACTTGTTGTATATACTATATAAATAGATTTGATAAAGAAAACAAATACAATCAACGAATGAAAAAAAACGCAGGAAGGAAAGGGAAAAAAAAGGAAAAAGTTAGGGTTCTTGAAAAGGAAAAAAACATGGTTTTGATCATCTAAAGGTATTGATCTTTATTAAATTCTTGTTCTTATTTAATTAATTATGTTAGAATCATGTTAATAATCATATGATGGATTAGGGTTTTTAATTTTCTGGAATTAAAATAATTTAGGGCTTGAATTTGGTAATTAATGAGGGTTTTTAGGGTTTAAAATCGTTTTTTAGGGTTTAAATCGGATTAGGCAGAAACTGTCGCTAATCTACAAGAATTCGTCGCTAAACTGTCAGAATTCGTCGCTAATGTCTGGGCAGATTTTAGGTAAAATCGTTTTGGTCATAACTTATTTGTTTTTAAAGCTTTTTGGGTGATTCAAAAGCCTAAAATTATATACTCGGAACGTACTTTTCAAATTATCAGAATGTATAGCCTATGAAGGTCAGTAGCTTGGTCGAATTATTTGTACAAGTGACGAGTTCAAGGTTAGTGTTTGTACGACAAGGCTTAAAAACATGTTTTGGGTAAGGGTTAATGGGCACTTAGAGGGCTAACATGGGGCTGACTTGAGAAAAAATTTGAGATGTATCCATCATAGGGATTGTTACATTGATAAAGGATTAGATTTCCGGAGTCAATGTTGACGTGCGTATTATTATATTATGTGCTTTAGGTAATTGGTTGTTCGTGAGGAGACTTTGGATTGCTTTCGTAAGGTGAGTTCATAGTCCCATTTTTATTGAGTTTTTAAATGTTTTCTTCTAGTATGGGATAGAGATGACACTTGTGGTGTTCTTAAAAATTTTTTGGTACTCTATATTTTTATAAATTTTTGGACATATATGTGTTATTGTGTGACGTACGTGCTTATGTGTTCTCATATGTGCTTTGATATATGTTCTGATATGTGAATCTTGTTTAGGTTGTGATTGGCTTTGGTACATAGATGTATGGGCGTCTATGGGACCAGTTGTGATGTGTGTGGAGCGTGGGGCACGATCCGTCCTGAGTACTTGTGCATCGTCTCTTCGGAGGCAAGATATCTCGACGGAGATATAGTTCATCTTCCACAGGTGGTGTAGGAAAGATCCGGATAGTGTGGTGTGTGTTCTTGTGTGTATGACGGGATACTTCTTGATTGTTATTGTGTGCTTTGTGAATTGTAGATGTGATCGGTACTTGGCTTAAGTTTTGTTGTGGATGCATGTAACATGATTATCACATTATGGTCCATTGCTATAAATTGTTTTTCTTCAACTTATTTACAACGGATGTCAAGGTTTCTTATGATGTTCTATATAACTTAAACCCATGTTCTCACCAACTTTATGTTGACAGATTTTAGTGTCATTTTCAGGTGAGGTAGTTGTGCAAGATGATGTTAGAAGTGGCTAGAGTATAGAGGCGGCTAGGATTGCATTAGGAGGAATCCCTTTCCTCTTAGATTTTATTTTGTCTTTTGATTTAGTAAATTGTTTGATACCTATATGTTTGATGTGTGTTATTTAAATGTCTTTGGTAAGAGGTAGGCCTGTTACCTACTTACCTAGACGCCTACATTATTTGAGATATTGTCATGACATTGTATCACCTTTTTATGACATTTCTATTTCATTTAGTTAACTCTATAGACACGCTATTGTTGTGATGATATCCATATGTCGCGCCCCATATTCCGCCATGGTGGGGTGTGACACCTGGAAAAGTGATAGTGGGTTTTAATTACTTTGCATTGTTGGGATTCGGATACAGGGAGTATTAATGGCCACAACATTAATTAGCAATCATTAATTCAGATACTCAATCCGTGTGAAGCATCTTGCTAGATTTTGATTGGTTAAAATGCAATCATAAGGATCACCAACTTTCATTCTTGGCAAAATTAGTCCTTGAACTTGGCAGAATGGTGTACTCTTGTTAAAACTATGATCCTTTGTCATTATTAGCCCATGATCTTCAATATGCAGCAACTTCCGTCCCTCATCTTCATTCTTTGATCACTTATGGTCCTTCTTTTTTCTTTTTCTTCATAAATATCCATTGAAATCCTTTGTCTACCCTTTTGCCTACAAAATCCATAACAAGCAAAACACCGCATAATTCTGTCTTTTCACAAGTATAAATGGGTATTTCTATCATGTTTTTAGGGTTTAATAGTACATTATTGATATGTATTTTCACACATATCAAACAGGTTCAAGAAGATGTTGATTCATAACAAGTTAATGAAGATATGGATTTAGAAGAAGCTCATGATGAGGAATTAGTGGTTGAAGAGGATCCATAGATGTTAGATGTTGCTAAAGTGATTTTAGCAGTTAGTGTTGCTGTTATAGAGAGTAGTGATGCTTCACCAAAAATAACAACTATTATGATTCCAATAACTACTAGGGATCATGTTCAAAAAGGTGTGATGGTTCAAGAGCCTATTGGGTCTGCAACAACAACAACACAACATTGATACACTAGAAAAGGCAAGGCGATCATGAAAGATCCTGAAATTTCTATAAAAAGAAAAGCTCAAATTACACATGATGAGCATATTGCAAGAGAGCTTGAAGCAGAGTTAGAAATGAATGCTAGAAAAAGAGCACAATAAAAAGAAGAAAATATTGTATTAGTAGAGAACTGGAAAGACACTTAAGCAAAGATGGATGCTGATTGGGCATTAGTCCAAAAGATGCAAAAAGGAGAAGAACCGTCATTTACTAATGAAGAAAAAGCTAAGTACTTGGTGGATCTAATAAAGGAAAGAAAGAAGATCTTTCCAGAAAAAAGACTCCTAATAAAGAGAAACAAACCACCAACAAGAAGTTAACATAAGCAAGCGTGGATTACTTATTTAAGAAACATGGAAAGATGAAAAGCTAAAGATTTGAAGCCAAAGTCTTATAGAGAAGTAAAAGACTTATTTGAATAAGATTTCAAAAGCGTGAATACTTTTGTTGACTACAAGATTGAGGTAGAAGGTAAAGGTACTAAAATAGCATGAGAGGAATTAACTCAAGAAGAGTTGAAGAAGCAAATAATGGATGAAGAAAGGGAGATAGCATAATTGAACCAGATGATAGAGATTGTAGATGATAAAAATGAAAAATATACAGATGATACTCCCTTGTCTATTGTGACAATCAACAAAATTCACATATTTGTTATGTGTTATGATTATATGAATATAAAAATTCACTAGAATTTTTGCTAATGTGCCTTACTTGGTAAGATGAATGGATTTTTTACAACCTGAACCGCCACTTCAACATATTCCTATATGTTTTAAACATAATGTATATATCAAGTCTAAGTTTTAAAAGTAATCTTATAAGTACAATATTGATAAGAACATCTAAAATATAACTATTATGCCTAAAATCCTTAGAAACCCTAGAAACCTTATAAATGAATTGTAAACTCAAGATTTGTGAATTATGAATGTAAAACACTTAAGAATAAGTAATCAAGGCTTATGTAAAAATTATAAACTATCATTTATAAGTAAGATTTTATCCTAGAACACAAAGTACAAAACATGTAAAGCTAAGTACAAGAATTAAGACCTAGTGACCAAGATTAGCACCTAGAAACCATTTCACAATGAATTAGAGCCTAATCTTTTGCAACCAATTATAAAACTCAACTAAGGATCATATTAAAGTTATACTTTCATCTTAAGTTAATTTACAACTTACTAATGCACAATGTACAAGTTTTTAAAGCATACAATTCTCATTTAGCCTATTACTTCCTAGAATATGATTATCCTATATAACTCATCCAAATAAGTGTGTAGACTCTATAGAAACCATAGACATAATATATAAGTCCTATAATAAGCCTATATAATAAGATAAACACTACTTACCCAAGGTACAGGTCACTTAGGCATAGTAACCTAAAAATCACTATATTACTCATTTCACTTAGAATTAATGCATAGTCTTTTAGGACAAGTGTAAAAACTTATATGGCATTACATTTAGGCTATAATATCATACTAAAACAAGGTAAAAACACCCTAATGCACAAGGTACAAAATCAATGCATGACTTATAAATTAGGTCAAAATAGGTATTTTCACCCTCTAGACATTTTTACTTGGAATAACTTAGTAAAAAAATGTAGACTCCATGAACACATTAGAGAAAATTTGGGAGATATAAATTGAGTTTTCATCAGTAGCCAAAGTGAGAATTATGGCTTTAACAAGGATTTAAACCTAGATCACTAGAAACACTAATCCGACTAGGTTTTCTTCCCAATTTAACTTCAAACCAGTGTTAAAATTTTAACCAAAGACCCAAACTTCCTAATTACAATGTATAATGTAACACTCTCAAATTTCGTATCGGGTCAGCGGAAGAGTCAATAGAGTGTTACGTGATAGCACAATAACTCCAATCATAGACAACGCATAAAAATGGTTGTACAAGGTTTAACATACATTCATTCGAAATAAAAGTTTTAAGTGTACAATAGGTCCCCAAATTACACAGTCATAAAGTTTACAAAACATAGATCGAATGAATAATTTTTATTATGTGGGCCATCAGAGTCGATCTCCATCCAAGTTACCTTCAAGCACCTGAGATAAAACATGCAAAAATTATATCAGCGAATGCCGAGTGAATTCATAGAGTTTAATAAAACCGTTATATAAAACAATCATCGAAATCAGAACACAAGTATAATATCAGAAGTAAGTCCTCATATTGCTAGTCAGGTAATATATAATTCAAATCATACATCTTAAACCGTCCATGAAACCGTAGTTTCAATATTACCATTATAGGTAACATTATTATCATTATTCGTATCATTATTGGATTGTGTTGGATTCTATATTGTTGCATTTTTAGATTATTATTAGCCGCATGACATTGTTACCTTACTATCACAAACGACGGGCCGCGAACCCGACAAACAACTTGCCCATCTAAGTTAGCATGTCGTCACAAAAATCATGCTATATAAATCTTCTCATACATAAATTCGCTTACCAATCAATGTGGCACGACGGGGATCAACCGTCAAGGCGCGAACTAGGGTGATCTTCCCCAAATAGTACTATTATATGCATAAGCGTCTACCAAATCCCGGTAGTTCACAATTCATGCTAATGGGACTTTAAGTGACATAACCTAACTAAAATAATCCTTTACATCTCATTTATTGGGTCATAGCATCATTCGGGTCCATATCATTAAGCATACCATCGGGACTACTTGTGTTCTATTTTTATCAAAAACTAGCATGTTATCTCCCTCGCGGGTTTACAAAATATTTTATAAAACATTTAAAAGAGTGTAAGGCTATCAACTCACGTTGATTATGGAAGGCGGGTTATCGGTGACGGGCATGCTTCGATCACGGAAACCTATATAAATAATAATCGGTCTTAGACTTTTGTCCAATGACTTTATAAAAATAATGGCTATGTATATATATGATGATTTTATAAGTATGATGATGATCAAGTGGGATTGTATATCTTTATTCAACATTTTAGTGGTATGTGTTGGTAAATTTTTAGACTAGTTATACTAGTTTAACTTGTTTATACATTGAGGCCCAATAAGCCCATTATAAGCCCAATACATTATATTAGCCCATTTTATACTTTTAATATCAGCCCTATACTCACATGTTGGGCCTAAGTGGGTTAAGCCCAATGAGTAAGTCCATTAGTGTTTATCCAAACTAGTTGGGTTAATAATCCAATAAGGCTACTTTGGCCCGTTAATGTCCATATGTTATAAGGCTCGGGTTTTATCGGTTTTTACTTGTAATATGTACTTATAAATCAGTAGATAAGTTATAAAAAGTTCACATTAGACGGGTCCGACCGTCTAAGTTTTAATTGACGAAAATTTTAATCTTTCGGTTTTAGCCGAAAAAACGTAAAACTTATGTATATAGTTTTATAACTTATAAAACATATCAAATTGCCATTTTTATAAAATGTTACATTTACTTATCAAAGTATATACTTATTTATCAGTATTATATGAGTTAGTGGGTTTTAGGTATACATTTTATATTAGTTTTACTTGAGTGCTAATTTTATAATATATACTTTTATTTTACAAATCTGATTATGAAACTCACTTTCACCATTTTTACCATATCTTGAGTTCTACAAGGAGATAGAAGCTCATTTTTGGGCAGCACAAACTACATGATATGTGCTACAATTAACTCCCGTTTAGCTACTGCTCAATCAACCTCTAAGTATCTCTAATAATTCGTCGAAAACAGACTATACAGATTTGTACCTTAATAATGTTTTGATCATATCTCACTCATTTTATGGATTCCATTGAGTGGCCAAATCTCACATATGTAAAAGTCACATACCTTACTGTATATTAAATTATCCAAGTCATTTTAACAAGTTATCATATGGTTCATTACTATTTTATACAGCCTACTATTTTAGTCATGATTTCATCATCTTTTCATGTAATTTTTAATCTTCTTAACCAAATTTATCAACACAAGATCCCCACATAATACTTTGATCATCATATATCATCATATACATATACATTTAGAAAGAAAATACAAAATTAAATTTACAAAATATCAAGGAAATAGAAAGAATGATCTTGTTACCAACCAAGATAGTGAAAGTTATGATCAAGGCTTGGATTTTGATGACAAATCTTGTGGTAAACCAAAATCAACTTCAAGACCACCAATCTTTATGAACACCTTGTGGAAAATCAGCCCCAAGACACCAAGAAAACTCCATTGTAGATGTTATAATCACCACCAATCAATAAGGCTTCAAGAGGACATCATCTTATGCAAGAATAACATAAGATTTCATTGATAAATTTACATCAAATGGGGTGCTTATGGTGTTGGTTAGACGGCAAGGAGGAGGGAGTGAGAGGATTGTGTGAGATTTGCATGAGATGAAAATGAAGGTAGTGTTTTAGTTAGCTTGTTTTTGTTGTGAGATGGTTATGTAACAGGGCTAAGACAAGTGTCTTAGCTTGTTATGTAAAGTTGACACCTCATAAGGGGTGTTAGCTAAGCTTGCCGTCCCATATGTGGGGGTGGGGAAAGTTTTATCTTGTCTCATCCCCATTTATTTACGAGTACTCCTCGATTCTAGTTTCCTCGATTTGCGTGCCCTCGGGTCGTTTTACGAAAAACGTTTTTATAAATTATGAATCAACGGCACAAAACGAATCTAATAAAAATTGTCTCATCAAACACGGAGTTCAAAACGTAAATACGTAATCCTAGGGTTTCCGGTTTAGCGTAAAGGACGTTAAATTATGCACGTAAGCCCAAATTTCAATCCGTAAATTGTGAGTTCATCAACCAACACAAAAATAAGTTTCAAAATAATATACGAGAAAATAATTTACTACCTAAAAATGTTAGGTTGTCACAGCTTTTCCTCCTAAAAGGGATCAACGTCCTCGTGATCCATTTCATTTTGGTGTCCGTTTCTTATTGAAATCAAAGAGGTGTAGGTATTTATTCCACATTTCATCCTCTCATTCCCAAGTAAATTCTGGTCCATGCTTTGAATTCCATCGGATCTTGACGATAGGTATCCGACTTTGTTTAAGATGCTTTATCTCACGATCCATAACCTCTACGGGTTCTTCGATAAAATGCAACTTCTCATCTATTCGAACCTTATCCAACGAGATTTTCTCATCACACACTCTCAACATATCTTCCAGTGTTTGTATCGTCCTTTCACTCTGCCCATCAGTCTGGGGGTGATAAGCAGTGCTCATGTCGAGATTCGTTCCCAAAGATCTTTGGAGAGATTTCTAAAAATTCGATGTGAATCTAGGATCTCGGTCTGAAATGATCGATACAGGTACTCCATGCTTGCATACAACATTCTCAACATAAATACGAGCCATCATCTCTAGTGAGAACTGCTCTTAACCGGAATAAAGTGTGCTGATTTTGTCAGTCTGTCGACAATGACCCAAATCGAGTTATTTCCAGATGATGTTCTAGGAAGCTTGGTGATAAAGTCCATCGTAATTCGCTCCCACTTTCATTCAGGAATCTTTGGTTGTTGAAGTAGTCCTGACGGCTTTTGATGTTTAGCTTTGACTCTTGCACAAGTCAAACATTAAAGAACATACATAGCAATATCAGTTTTCATATTCGGCCACCAGTACAACTTCTTCAAATCATGATACATTTTATCAGATCCAGGATGAATGGAATATTTAGATTTATGGTATTCCAACATAATTAAATCTCTTAAGCCTCCAAACTTAGGTATCCACATATGACCTCTTAAGCATTTTACTCCATCAGCTCTAACCTCTAAAGGATCTCCTTCTCCTCGAAACCCTTCATTAAAAATATTTTCTTTCTTACAGGCTTCTATTTGCGCATTTCTAATTTGCTCAGGCAAATTATTGTGCACGATCAAGACTAGAGAACGTACCCTTATAGGCTCTCTATCTTTTCTACTTAATGCATCAGCAACAACATTTGCTTTTCCCGGGTTATATTTTATATCACAATTATAATCACTTAACAGCTCTATACATCTTCGTTGCCTCATGTTCAATTCCTTTTGATCGAGAATATACTGTAGGCTTTTATGATCGGTGCATACCGTACACTTGGTTCCATACAGATAATGTCTCCACAACCTAAGAGCAAAGACTACAGCTCCTAACTCAAGATCATGAGTAGTATAATTCTCCTCATTCTTTCTTAATTGCCTAGAAGCATAAGCTATCACATTTTCTCGCTGCATCAAGACAGCTCCATAACCTCTAAGAGATGCATCACAATATACTACAAAAGCTTCACTTCCGTCGGGTAATGATAGAATTGGCGCACTACATAATTTTTGCTTCAATATCTGAAATGCTCCATCTTCTTCACTTCCCCAAACGAAAGGTTTATTTTTCTGAGTTAGCTTAGTCAGGGGTTTAGCTACTAAAGAAAATTCTTTAATGAATCGCCTATAATAGCCAGCCAATCCTAAGAACTGTCGCACCTCCTTTGGCGTTGTCAGTGCAGACCGATTCTTAATGGCTTCAACCTTTGCAGAATCAACATGAATTCCATCTTTGTTAATCACATGACCAAGAAATTGCACAAAATCTAACCAAAAATCACATTTCAAAAACTTAGCATACAACTTTTCATCCTTTAACAAACTCAAGATAATCCTAAAGTTTTCTCCATGTTCATCTTTATTCTTAGAATAGTTAGAATATCGTCAATAACCACGATCACAAATTTGTCCAAGTAGGGTTTTGATGAGACTGCTTTTATACATAGTCTCATCTTCCAAATAGGGCTTAAAATGCATTAAATATCATCAAAATACCCAAATATATGCTTGTGTTTGTTGCTTGTGTATTTTAGGTACGGATATTGAGAAAATGACAAAAGATCACAAGAATCAAGCAAAAACGAACACGGGAAACGAAGCCGCACAATGAACCAAGCCCTAATGAAGAATTTTCCAAAGAAAACCCTTGAAGATTTGAAGAATTATGAAGAAGGGTCCTCCAATATGGAAGAATTGACACTTTATACCCTTGTATCTTCATAATTACAAGTTTGGTCCCTAAAGTTTGTCAAAATTACAAAAAGGACCCTTAACTTTGAAGAATTGGCAAATTTAGTCCCTCAACAAAACTAAATTGTCAATATTGGTCCTCCAAGAAGTCAACAAACAAGTCAAAACCTTGAATTATCAAGAATGTACAAGTTCAGTCCTTGAAGATTGAAGAAATTGCATTTCAAGTCCTTGTTTAAAGTTTGAAAACTTGTCTTGCCAAATTTGACAAGTTGATGAAAGTTATTACTAAGGGATTCAAGTTTAAAGCTGTTTAAAACAAAGTGGAGAAAACTAGAAAGATGGGGGACCATTTCTGCCAGACAACCAACCTTCACCTCACCACTCCCTGCTTGACACGCGTCCCACTACTCCCAATCAACCAATCAAACACTCTCCCCTTCCCACGTCACCTTCCACCAAATACTTTATAACTGATTTTTAAATCAGTTATAAGTTTCCCTCTTAAACACTAATTCAAACTAATCCCACCCTAACCAAGATTAAAACCCCACCTGCTAAACCCATGAACTTTATAAACCCTAAAATCCTAAAAACTTGAAATCAAAGGGGTTTTCCCTAATTTGCTCCAGATCCTAAATAAACCCCACCCTAATCACATCCCACTACCCAACAACCCATCACCTTCACCCATATGGCCCCCACACCCCTCCCCTGCTCGCGTCTCTTTCACCCAAACCCCAATACCAGACAAAACCAACGGATGGATCAAAATTCTTTGTCCCCAAGCATAAATAAACATCTAGGATGAGCTTTAACAGCTGGCCATCACTTTCCATCACATGAGGGTGTTTTGACTCAAATTCAAATTCAAACAAGGCATATTCTGAAGAATCTCCAAGGGCAAGATAGGAAGTTCATGCCATTAGGGTTTATAGTTCTTTTCAGTTCTAGAATGTTTGTAAGCCTATTATATAAAGGCCTCATAGGACTTAGTTTAGACTGTTCTGGCTTTTCTTTTTCCTTGGTCAAACAAGTGTAAATCCCTTTCAAGTTAATGAAACTGGTGTTTGTTGTGACGAAAAAGAACAAGAGCCCTTTACTTTTCCATTTGCATCTTTAAGTTTTGAAGTTGAAATCTTATTTCCAGTCTTTGTTCATTTTTTTTCTCAAGTTATTTGGTTCTTAAGATACTGTCCAAGCTTATTCAGTTGATCATATGAGCCTGATATTCTTGTTGAATATCAAGCTCAAGTGAAACTCAATTGGTTTGTTGATTTAATTATTGTCAAGATTTTCAGAAAACCAAAAAAAAATCAGTTTTTTTTAATATTACTGTTTCATTTATAAAAGCTATAAGCTATAAGTTGACTTGTCAATAAGTCAATCTTATAGCCTATAGGCTCTCATACCAGGTCATTCTTGCTGTTTGTTGTTTGTTTTTGGCAGGTTAAAAACAAGATCTTAGAACATCATCATCATCATCATAATCATTTTGTCTTTTAATTGCCAAAAGTCTGCACAAGCCCGGGCTTGTTTGGAGGTGACTTTTCAGTCACTGTTGGGCCTGGAAGTAGGTCCAACAAGGTACCTCCTTGTTCCTTGATTTCATTTTCAAATTTGTGATTTAAGTGTTAGTGTATGAAGTTACATGAATCTCATTGCTAGTTTTTCAAGTGTTTATTTATCTGTTGGTTTAAGCTCAATTGATGTTAATATGCATGTTAGAAGCCTGTTTGGTCAGTTTGGTTAGGTTTTGAATAGGTTTGCTTTGATAAATTTTTGTTTTCAGAATTTAAGGAGTGTTTGGATCTAGTATTATTTGAGTTTGGTTAAGGATTCCTGGCTTATAAACAGGTCTAACACACTTCTTAGGGTGTTATTAGATAATATATGCACTTAGGATTCTATTTGGTAGAGTTTAAAAGCAGTTTGCATGTTAAAAAGTGAAAACATAGCCTAAAATCAGTAAAGTGCCCTTGTTGCCTGTTTTGTGGAATTTGAGCCTTCAAATCTTGATTATTGCTAAAATATAAGTTGTTTTAGGTTTGTGTATCTGTTGTGTGTGCATTGGTGGATTTTTGTGCAAGATTTGAGCAGTTGAGAATCACTTTTGTGCATTATACATCAGCAAATTGTTCATTAGAAACATACATCCTTCATCAGTAACATTGTGTGTTTGATTTGCTTGATTCTTGTGCTTATACTTGCTAGTTTTTGTGTTTATTTTGACTCCCTATACTCAACTGAGTATAGGGGTGCCCATTTGTCCATCAAAAACCAACAAAAATCAAGAACAAGCTCATCTTGTTCATATCTTCACAAGTGAAGATATCACTCTTTGTGTTCATCAGTTAAAATTGTATCTGGGCACGTTTTGGATTTTCTAGGCTTGATTTTTAGCTTAACTTGCATTAAAAGTGTGTTTCATAGTAGTTTAGGTTATTGGTTTTGAGTTTGTTAAGTTTAAAAAAGAAAAAAAAAGTTTTACAAAAAGGACGTGGCCAGGACTCGAACCTGCGCCACTCCTCTCACACACCAACGTGATAACCAGTTGCCCTAGGGTCTTTGACTGGTTATCACTTGGTTAGTCTATTATTTAAGTAGTGTTAGTTTGTAGCTTATTTAACTTAACAGCTTATTCATAAGCTGATTTCAGCTTATTCCTTATAGGTTTTTGCAAGTTAGCATTTTTCTTGTGTTCTTATTAGGGTTTAGGATTTTTTGGTTCAAAAACTTTATTTTTCACGTGCTTATTTAATTTTCTAGGATTATTTTAAGTTTAAATTTTGAAAAGTAATTTAAAAATAGGAAAAAGTATTTTAAAAATCTGAAAAAATAGTTTTTAGGTTTTTAATTGTATTTTTGAGGTTTACAGCTATTTAAGTTTTCAATTTAACTTATTTTTGATTTTATATGATTTTAGGGTTTTTAACCAACTTTGAAATTTAATATAAAATTATTTAAAAGGTTTTGGAAACTTTTGATTGCATTTTTGTCTTAGTTACATTATTCTAGATTTTTGGAAATTTTTTAGAATTTTTTATAAACTTTGAATTTTTTTGAATATTTTATTATTATTTTATTATTAAAAATTGAAAGTTTGATTTTTTAAGTTTTTACATTTTTCCTAGATTTTAGAAACTTAATTAGGAGTTTTGTAACTTTCCAAATATTTTTAGGGCTTTTCAATTATTTTCTAGGATTAATTTAAGTTTTAATTGATTTTAATAGTTTTTAAGTGTTTAAAAATAGTTTTATTTGGTTTTAAAACTTTAAAAAATACTTTTTAGCTTAATTAGGTTATTTTTGAGGTTTACAAACTTTAAAATCTTGTTTAGGGCTTTTTAATAATTAATTGTGATTTTTAGGGCTTTAATTAGCATTAAAAAGTCATTATCTAATTAATTAAAAGGTTTTAGCAAGTTTGGATTTTTTGTAAACTCTTAGAATATTATTGTGGATTTTTAGTAATTTTTAGGTTAAAATTTTAATTTTTGCACTATTTACGGTTTTACGTGATCGCCTTTTTCGTCTTAGTTTAATCCGTCTTCGTAACCGTCTTTCTCTTCTAATCTCATTTCTTTCTTTCTTTTTCAATCATATAATCACAAAAGTTAATCATCTCTTAACACAACGCACTAGCCTCCTTGGGAAACGAACTTGGACTTATTTGGTCATTAGTGCTCGGTTTTCCTAAACCGACACTTAATACTTGCCACTTTTGCCTTCCTTTTCCTAAAGGGGTAAAAACTCTACAATCATTTTGGCGCCGCTTCCGGGGAGGCGTGTTGTGTTTTGATTTGGACATTGTTGTTTTTATATATAGCCATAATAGTATTTATATTAGTAGCACTCTACTAATACGTATTATCAGTTTTTCGTTTTTTGTGAATACTATTAATATATTGTATACGTAGAACAATAAATTTACAAGTACTCCAAATACGTGAGAAATCACAACCTTGACTTGGGAGGTCATTACCCAATCATTGTATTCGAATCTCAAACCAAAGAAAAAGGCAAAAATAGATAAATACTTTCGTGAAGCTCGATTTTGAAAAATACAAATTATAAGGTGGGTATAAGGCGGTTGTATTTCACGACCTAAAGGAAAAAGGCTCTTAAGTGCTTCGCGCCGCCTCGTTTCCTCCGCTTGCTTGTGCGTATTTTGAGATTGAAAGCTAATCGAGGGTTTTGCCGCCCAAAGTATTACTTAAGTATCATATATATTTTCTTGGTTTCTATTGATTAAACCCTCTTGAATGATTTGGTGTTCCACCATCGTTCTAAAGTCATCGAAGGCGTTCACTTCACGTGATCGTTTTCATTCCTTGAGGCTTCTTTAATCGAGAGATTTGATTAAGGAGGAGATTTTTAGATTTTTGTCTACCTAATACATTCCAAAAATCCAAAAAAAAGTAAAAACAATCAAAAACCACAAAAAAATTGAAAAAGTAAAAACACCAAAAAGAATCTTCTTTGCTCACCCTCTCGTTGTACATGACGTTTATGCAAACTCGCTCCAAATCAAGACGTGCTCGTAAACAAAGAAACAAATCAACCACTCCTTCTAGTGAGGAGTCTCCTATTGACGAACCCATCGTAGTGAAAGAAGCACCCATGGCTAATCGAACTATAATGGAGTTGCTTCAAGCACCCACCGAGGGTTATGGAGAAGCGATTGTGGTTCCCGCTATCCTTGCGGAGAATTTTGAGGTTAAGACGGGTTTGTTGTCCATGATTCAAAACAACAAGTTTCGAGGTGACGAAAAGGACAACCCTCATAACCACATTCGCCAATTTAATCGTCTCACCGCCACTTGCAAGTTTAAGGACGTCTCTAACAACTCGATTAAGATGATTCTTTTTCCGTATTCCTTAGCGGGGCCCGCAAAAATTTGGTTAGAGAATGAGCCACCCAATTCTATATTGACGTGGAAGGATCTCGTTTCAAAATTCGTGAACCAATTTTTTCCGCCCTCTAAGACTACGCATTTGAAAAACGAGATTTCAAAGTTTTCACAAGAATATAATGAGAGTTTTTCAACGGCTTGGAATAGGTTTAAGGAAATGTTGCACGAATGTCCTCATCATGGTTTTTCCGACTTGCATCAAATTGACACGTTTTACTTAATGCCGCCACGGGTGGTAATTTTTTGTGTAAAACGGTCGAGGAAGCATTGTTAATCATTGAGAATAGGTCTAAGGTCTATAGTCCTCGTAGCACGTCGAGTGTTCGTAAGACTTCGTCTTCGCCTTCGCCTTCATTGTCACATACCGTTGATGCTTGCCAAATCGAGGCTAATTTGGAGAACAAGATTTTTGATAAGCTTAAAGGATTGTTAATTGAGTTTAAAGTTGGTGAACAACCCACTCCCGCTACGGCTAAAGCGGTTGAGGTTTCTTGTATGTATTGTGGTGGAGCTCACGATTACTCCGAGTGCATTACCAACGGTGGTAACACTTCGAGTGCCTTCGCAGCCGCGGGAACTTATAACCAAAACGGTCAAGTTCCCCGCACTAATCAATTGACTCCACCGGGTTTTCCACCAAATCAAAATGCTAACAATTATCGAAACAATCAAGTTGGTTACCAAAACAATCAAAGAAACAATTACAAGGGTAATAACAACTATGGGAATCAAGGAAGTAGTAGCCAATTGCAAAATCAAAACCAAAACCGTAATTTTCAAAATACAAGTCAAGGTCTTCAAAATGTTTACACTAAAGAACTTCCAATGGAATTTTTTAATTACGCCACGGCAAATGATAAGATTTTGGAAAACATTCAAGAGCAATTGGCTAGTCAAGCTAGGGACACGGCTAAAAACACCAAGGAGTTAGCTAATTTTGTGAAGAAAAATCTTAACATGAGAAATGAGTTGAAAAATGATTTTGCTAATCAAATTAGAGGTCAAAACAATAAAATTGAACAAAGTCATGCTAGACTTGAACAAAGAATTGACCAAAAAGCCGCTAGTCAAGATGTTAAGCTCAATGCCATTTTAGAAGCCGTCATGGGGAACAAAGCCTCTACTTCGGGAAGTTTGCCTAGTAACATCGTTTCAAACCCGAAGGGAGAGATGAAAGTAATTACCACACGAAGTGGTAAGGCACTTAAGGAACCGACTCCTCAACCAATTACTCCAACGGTGGAGGAAATTGAGGAAGAACCCGAGGTGGTGGTCGAAAAGGAGCATATCTCTAGCCCACAAAGTACCGCTCATGCCACACCTACGGTCGACCCTTTACCAACATTGGAACCCGAGATTACAAAGGCTATGCCTATGCCCCAACCCACATCACCCTTGCCTTACCCATCGAGACTTAGGAAGGAGAAACGACAAGAGCGCGACAACTATCAATTTGAGCTTTTTATGAAAATGTTTCGTGAGTTACACCTTAATGTGAGTTTCGCCGATGCTTTGGTCATGATGCCTCGATTTGCCGCTAACTTTAAGAGTATGTTAAACAACAAGGAGAAATTGCATCAATTGTCTAGTTGTTCGTCGGTTTATCTTAATCGCATACCTCAAAAAGTCGGTGATCCCGGTAAATTTTTGATCCCTTGTGCAATTCAAGATATGGAAGAATGCTATGCCTTGGCCGATCTTGGTGCTAGCATTAATTTGATGCCACTTGCAATCTTCAAGTCGCTCAATCTTCCTAATCTTACTCCTTCACTAATGTCTATCGAGATGGCCGACCATTCCACGATTCGTGCATGTGGTTTGGCGGAAGACGTTTTTGTGAAAGTGGGGAAGTTCTATTATCCCGTAGACTTTATCGTCGTTGATATCCCCACGGATCCTCAAGTTCTTCTCATTTTAGGTCGTTCGTTTTTAGATACGTCTATGGCTTTAATTGATGTTCATGCTAGAAAGATCACCTTACATTTCAACGACGAGGAACTTGTTATAAACGCAACGCAAAATTCTCAACTTTCTCATGTTTATTCCGTTGCTACCATAAACCTCGTTGATATGATCGACGTGGTTTGCGAGGAATTTTCACAAGAAGTTTTAGGGTTTGGTGATGAAGAAACTAGTGGCAATCCCACTATGTTAGATCCAATTCTTGATAATTCGACACCAACCTTCACTCCATTTGAAGGTGGTGGTTTTACGTTGGAAGAATGCAATGTTCCACGTACTTGTGACGAAGACCTCGACAACAATGAGGACTTCTCGATTATCAAGGAATTTCTTAACGATTTCCCATTTCCTCCACCCGAGGAGGTTATGAGTATCGAGCCCAAATCTTCACTTGAGGAACCACCTATCCTTGAGTTGAAAGATTTACCTCCTCATCTCGAATATGTCTATTTGGAGGAGGACGACAAGTTGCCGTTTATTATTGCGAAGGAACTTTCGAATGATGAAAAAACCGCACTTGTCGATGTTCTAAAGGACCACAAAGGGGCAATTGCGTGGAAGTTATCCGACATTAAGGGAATAGATCCCAAGTTTTGTACCCACAAAATCTTAATGGAGGAGGATTTCAAGCCCACAATCCAAAGTCAAAGGAGGGTGAACCCTAAAATTCACGACGTCATCAAAAAGGAGGTCCTTAAACTCCTTGACGCGGGAATGATTTACCCTATTTCCGATAGCCCTTGGGTGAGTCCTATTCATTGTGTCCCTAAAAAGGGAGGGATGTCGTTGTGCCAAACGATGCCAACGAGTTAATTCCCACTAGACTCGTGACCGGATGGAGAGTGTGCATTGACTATCGAAAGTTAAATGAAGCCACTCAAAAAGACCATTTTCCCTTGCCCTTCATGGACCAAATGTTGGAGCGAATTGCGGGAAACGATTTCTATTGCTTTTTAGATGGTTTTTCCGGTTACTTTCAAATTCCCATCGATCCTCGTGATCAAGAAAAAACTACGTTTACGTGTCCATATGGAACGTTTGCCTATCGTAGAATGCCATTCGGACTTTGCAATGCACCGGGAACCTTTCAACGGTGCATGATGGCTATTTTTCATGACATGATCGAGAAGACGATGGAAGTCTTCATGGATGACTTTTCCGTGTTTGGTGATTCTTTCACTTCGTGTTTGTCGAACCTTGAGAGAATGTTGAAACGTTGTGAGGAAACCAACCTTGTGCTCAATTGGGAAAAGTGTCATTTTATGGTTAAGAGTGGAATCGTCTTAGGGCACAAGGTCTCGAAAGCGGGGATTGAGGTAGATCAAGCTAAGGTAGACGTCATCGCCAAATTACCTCATCGCAAAACCGTTAAGGGAGTTAGGAGTTTCTTAGGCCACGCGGGCTTTTATCGTCGATTCATCAAGGATTTTTCAAAGATTTCTCGACCCATTACACATCTTCTTGAAAAAGAGGCACGTTTTGTCTTTGACGAAGATTGTGTACGAGCCTTTGAAATCCTTAAGAGGAAACTTACCGAAGCTCCCATTCTTGTTGCTCCCAATTGGAACCTCCCCTTTGAACTCATGTGTGATGCTAGTGATTACGCTATTGGGGCCGTTTTGGGGCAACGTCATGATAAGCACTTCTTGCCTATTCACTATGCTAGCAAGACGATGACCGAGGCTCAACTAAAGTACACTACAACGGAGAAGGAGTTCCTTGCCGTGGTGTATGCATTTGATAAATTTCGACCTTACCTCGTCTTGACGAAATGCATAGTGTATACGGACCATTCGGCTATCAAGTATCTCATGGCAAAGCAAGATGCTAAGCCTAGATTACTTCGTTGGATTCTCCTCCTTCAAGAATTTGATCACACCATCGTTGACAAAAAAGGAGCCGAGAATCTAGCGGCCGATCATCTTTCTCGTTTGGAAGATCCTCACCAAAGTGTTTACGAGCCCAAGGAAATCAACGAAACATTTCCGCTCGAGACACTTGGTGTAGTGAATTCTAAGCTTGATTCTTCCACCCCATGGTTTGCGGATTTTGCAAATTACCATGCGGGTAACTTCATCATTAAGGGTATGACGACTCAAGAAAAACGAAAATTCTTTCGTGACGTCAAGTTCTACTTTTGGAACGACCCTTACTTGTTTCGAACTTGTGCGGATCAAATCATCCGACGTTGTGTATTTGGCACCGAAGCTTCTAACATCCTTAGAGCTTGTCACGAGGGACCCACGGGTGGTCACCACGGTGCTAATCTCACGGCTAAAAAGGTGTTTGATGCCGGCTTCTTTTGGCCTACTATTTACCGAGATGCACAAGATCTTGTGAAGTCGTGTGATGCATGCCAACGACAAGGAAAGGCCTCACAAAAAGATGAAATGCCACAAAATATCATCCAAGTGTGTGAGATCTTTAACGTTTGGGGTATAGACTTTATGGGGCCGTTCCCATCATCTCGTGGTAATAAGTACATTCTCGTTGCGGTTGACTACCTATCTAAGTGGGTGGAGGCCAAAGCCTTGCCCACCAATGATGCTCGTGTGGTAGTTAAGTTCTTGAAAAGCTTGTTTTCTCGGTTTGGAACCCCTCGTGCGATCATAAGCGATCGTGGAACCCATTTTTGTAACGACCAATTTGAAAGGGTCCTAAGGAAATATGGGGTTACACATCGGCTTTCTACGGCTTATCACCCACAAACGAGTGGGCAAGTCGAGGTTTCAAACCGAGCGTTGAAGAGGATCTTGGAGAGATCCGTTGGGGAAAACCGACAAACTTGGTCGGATAAGTTGGACGATGCTTTATGGGCCTTAAGGACCGCTCATAAGACGCCCATTGGGTGCACTCCTTATAAGCTTGTGTAAGGAAAGAATTGTCATTTGCCTATCGAGTTAGAACACAAGGCTTATTGGGGCCTAAAGCATTGTAATGATGATATGGAGACCGCGGGAAAACACCGGAAAATGCAATTAAATGAATTGGATGAATTGAGAGACATTGCTTATGAAAATTCATTGATTTATAAGGAAAAAACTAAAAATTTGCATGATTCTAAAATTAAAAACCGGGTTTTTAACATTGGGGATCAAGTTTTGCTTTTTAATTCAAGATTAAAAATCTTTTCCGGTAATTTAAAATCCCGTTGGTCCGGTCCATTCACCGTAACTCAAGTGTTTCCGTATGGGACCATCGAGCTAGCTCAAGATGATGGTCCTAACTTCAAGGTGAATGGACATAGGTTGAAGCACTACTTTGGCGGGGAAGTTCCATCCTTGAACTACCTCGACCAAGTCACCTTCCCCAATGATAATTAGTATTGAGGGAATCGAGTCGAGCTCATGACTCAGTAATAAAAAACGAGGTGCCTCGTGGGGGAGTCCCATGCTTATCCTATGTACATATTATCGCTTTCTAATGTAGCTTACGTGTGGGGATTTGTGCCCTTCCAACCTTTGTTCCGTGGTTGTTTGTGAATTGTGGTTTTTAGATCATGATCTTCACGATTGGAGCCTCTCGTGTTCGTTTTATGGGAGCACTCGATCATTTGCTTTGAAGACTTTCTCAATATCCATGATATATCCTTTTGATGTTCTAACCTTAGGTTATTAGCACACTTCATAAACGGCTAATAATTTATTGGTTACACCCTTTCCATGCTAGATTAGGCATTCGACTACGTCTCTAGTATGGGGGTGTTTGCACCCCTAGACTCGAAACATTGAGGACAATGTTTAACTTTAGGATGAGGGGGTGAATAGATACTTGCCTTGCCAAACCTTCACGCTTTCCAAAGTTTGTCTTTTTGTTTATCGTTTTTGTTGCAAAATAAGGCTAAAAATGGCCAAATTTTAAAATTTTTCTCATGTTTTATAAGTGTTTGAAGACACGAATGTAGGTTTTCCGATGGCGAGAATAAGAGTAATTTTTGACTCGACCGTGTGTGTTGAGCACTTAGCTTTGATTCCTTAACTACACATTAGGCTAAGACTCTTAAATGAGGACGAGAAATGATAGGGTTAATTATAAGTTACTATGCTAAAAGTAGAGTACTCGTATTCTTTCAAAAACTCATGTGTTCTCGTTGTTTGCTTATTCTCCCTTCGCATGTAAATATTTTTTTGCTTAATAAATATTGACTTAGCGGTTTAATTAGGATTGTTGGGTTTCTAGTCTTTTCTAGTAGCTTCCGTGTAATTAAATTGGGAAGACATTAAGGTATCGCCAGCGTCACAGTTTTGAAGTATTGGCAACCGAATAATCAAAAGCTTCACCCAATAATAAGATTTCAAGTGCTCACCTAAATCTAGCAAAAAATTTGAAGCCCCACAAGGCCGAAAAATCTATGCAAAAATTGAAAGTGAATCAAGCCTTAATCTTCGAAGCTTTAAAGATCCAAAATTCGCCTTAGCGTGAGGATATACGTCTTTGGCTAATAAAACCACCGATGAGGCGGATAATAAAAGGCAAGGCAAGACCGAAGTCATAATAAAAGCTTCATGGCGAAGTTGAATAAAAGATGGAGGTAAACCAAAGATAATAAGGCCCTTCCGTTAGGGGGCGTATAAAAGTCTTGGTAATAAGTCTCATGTTCAAAACCGTTATAAAACCGTGTTTATCGATTCTTCTTGTCAACTTAATTTTTTGACATCGTTGTCTATTGGGAGGGGTTATTGATTTGATGCTCTTAGTTACACCGTTAGGACTCTATTTTTAGACCTAAATCTCTATTATCGCATAAGTCAAACAATGTATCCTCGTGAAACATTCAAGACAAAATAAAATATAAGAGATACAACTTAGGAATAATGGGAGGATAAGTACGTGATTAGGGCATATGAGTAGTGTTAGCATTACTAACTTATAATGACAATGATCTCGTTACACGCTTAGCATGGAATTAGGGTGAAAATTAAGGACGATGAAATTATTTCTAACGAAGCATTCACGTGTTCTTATTCTATGAACCTAAACGTCCCATTTTGCGATGAAAATCATACATTATGTCTAAAACACAAGTAGTAGCAATAGTAGTAGCGTAGCTAGTTTATCATTCAATAAAGTGAATAAAAATGAATTTTGGAGATGCTACGATACTTTATTCTAGCATTGCGTGAGGGCACGGCAATGGTTTAGTATGGGGGAGTGATGAGACTGCTTTTATACATAGTCTCATCTTCTAAATAGGGCTTAAAATGCATTAAATATCATCAAAATACCCAAATATATGCTTGTGTTTGTTGCTTGTGTATTTTAGGTACGGATATTGAGAAAATGACAAAAGATCACAAGAATCAAGCAAAAACGAACACGGGAAACGAAGCCGTACAATGAACCAAGACCTAATGAAGAATTTTCCAAAGAAAACCCTTGAAGATTTGAAGAATTATGAAGAAGGGTCCTCCAATATGGAAGAATTGACACTTTATACCCTTGTATCTTCATAATTACAAGTTTGGTCCCTAAAGTTTGTCAAAATTACAAAAAGGACCCTTAACTTTGAAGAATTGGCAAATTTAGTCCCTCAACAAAACTAAATTGTCAATATTGGTCCTCCAAGAAGTCAACAAACAAGTCAAAACCTTGAATTATCAAGAATGTACAAGTTCAGTCCTTGAAGATTGAAGAAATTACATTTCAAGTCCTTGTTTAAAGTTTGAAAACTTGTCTTGCCAAATTTGACAAGTTAATAAGTGTGAAAACACTTATCCTTTTACCACTTATTTCCAATAATAACAAGACCAAAACGTGTGATTTATGTCGTAAAAGTCGGAATTATGCGTGGTTTGTGTTTTTATTGTGTTTTAGGACCAAAATATGAAAAAGGAAGAAAACACGGGCTTTCACGGGCTTTTATTGAAGAAAACGGAAAAAGACAAAGTCAAAAGATCAAGAGTGCAAAAAGAACGGAAGTCCAAGACCTATTCTGAAGATTTATCGAAGAAAAAGTCAAAAGACGGAAGTTTAACGAAGTCGAAGAACTTAAGTCTAATAGAAGAAGAAAATTAAAAGACAAGTTCAAATCCCGAGACGACAAAGACAAAGAATTAAAGTCGAGTCGAGAAAACGTGAAGAAAGCAAGAAAGAAGATGCAACACATGCACTCCTTCCACCTTCCCTATAAATACCCTCCTAATAGTCATTAGGAGGGGAGTTAGAGTTTTTAGTTAATTTTCACTTTTTCTTAGTTTTTCTCTAGTTTTAGAGAGAGAAAGTCTTAAACTTTCTCTCACTAGTTCATCTTTTTCTTTTAATCTTTCAAGATTAAACACTTTGTATGGATTATTTTTATTAATCAAGTTCATTTTAAGCTTTTATTTCTTAATCTCATTCTACTTTTCTTTGATTTTAGATTGATTTTTGTGCGTATATCATAAGATCCGTGTTGTTCTAAATGATTTCGTACTTAAAAAGTTAATCTTTTGATCATTTTATAAGTTTTCATTGATTAAGCTTTAAGACTTTTGTGCTTATTGGCTTATTTTTATGATTGGCTTATTTTTCTTATTAAAAGTTCTATTAAAAAGTTTATGTTTTTATTGTTGATCCAAAAAGTTGCTTAATTTCGGTTTAATAAGTTGATTCTAGTGCTTATTTGATCCGGTTTAGGCATTGATTCGGGTTAGTTTTGTGATAAGCTCTCAAATATAGCTTATTCACTTGCTTAACCGAATTCCACAATTTTAGGAAGTGGTGCAATTCCCCTTTCCGATTGGCCTATACATTCCGAGCAGCCCTCCCCCTCTTTCCGATTGAGTCCAATCGGAAGAGGGCTTTGACTTTCCGATTGGTGCCTTCCAACTGCAGCCTATTCCGACCGGACCCCATCTCCACATTCCGATCACTGCTGATCGGATTAGGGCTTTGACTTTCCGACGGTTGCCCATTCTGTTATTCCGATTGGAGTATTTCAAATATTCCGATTGGTAGTGTCCTTGTTATTCCGATTTAGTCTAGATTGGTCATTCCGATTGTGTGATTTACCCCGTATTCCGATTGGCACCATTAGCAGTTATTCCGATTGACCCCCCTTTGTACACATTCCGATTGTGCGCATTTCCCTGCATTCCGACCATCCGATCGGAATACATTCCGATCGGGTCCCCTTTTGGCTTGTTTTGGTTTCTTTCGATATCACTTTCTTATAGTACTTTTTATTTTCTGAAAATTTTCCAAGTGTTAGTTTTATATTAGTACTTTTTCATTGTCACCTTTAAGTTTCCATGCATTTATTTTACTTGTCATTTTAAATTAATCTTAACCCTTCCATTTACTCAACGACACTTTAATTACTTGCAAATAGTTTAAAACAAACCAAACCATTCTCTTGATTCACCAAAAGACAATTGAGTCGCACTTAAGACCGGTTTTCAATTCGAAAAGGATTCGGACGATAATATTTTATACCTAGCCAAAAGCGAAGTATTAAATGGCGCCGCTGCCGGCTCTTTTCGTTAAGATAAACGGTTTCTAGTGAGAGACGCATTGAATTTTGGGATCCGTTCTTTGAACGTTATTTTCATTGCTATAAAAATTTCCAAAAATCCAAAAAAAAAAAAAATATAAAACTTTTCAAAAATACAAAAACATTAAAAAAACCTATAAAAACCGAGAATATTATTTAGGTATTATCTTTGTGTATATTTTTCTTCTGCAGGTGCATGCGTACTAGATCTACAAACTATTCTGAGCCCGAGAATCGTGAAGATTTAGATATGGCTGGTGTTAACAACAACAATAATCACCCACCTCAAAATAATTTGAATAACAACCACAACAATAACAACAACAACAATGTCCTTCTACCTGATTTACGAACCATGGAGGAATTGTGTCAACCCACCATGAACGGACGCGGAGGCCCGATTGCGCCAATGCACGTCACGGCTCAGGAGTTTTCGTTGAAGCATCATATGATACAACAAGTGCAAACAAACCCATTTCGTGGAATTCCGGATGATGATGCCAACAAACACCTCGACAAATTCATTACCATTACCCAAAGCATGAAGTGCTCCGGTGTTTCTATGGATGACCTTCGACTTCAACTTTTTCCACACTCGCTTTCTCACCATGCCGAAAAATGGTTTGACCGTCTTCCTAAGAATTCTATTCATACGTGGAATGACATGACTCAACGCTTTTTATCGCGCTACTTTCCCCCATCCATGGTCACTAGCCTTCGTAACCAAATCAGTGGATTTATGCAAGAGAATGATGAATCGCTTTTCGATGCTTGGGAACGTTACAATGATTTAATCGACCGCTGTCCTAATCACAATATGCTCCCCGTCACTCTCATTGACACCTTTTACAACGGTCTCACTTTTCGTGATCGTGACACGATCAATGCCGCCGTCGGTGGTACTTTTATGAAAAGGAGACCGGAGGAGTGCCGAGAGTTGATCGAAAACATGACTACTCACCACAAGAATTGGGATTCATCCGCATCCTCAAGATCTAACTCGAGAGTCAATGTTTCTTCTTCTTCCTCCAATCCTGAAATGTCTGAAATTTCTCGACAACTCGCTGAAATGAACAAGAATTTCATGGCCATGGCCACAAACCACTTTCAACAAGCTAAAGCCGTTGCTATTTCTTGTGACACATGTGGTGGCCCTCACTCTTATAATGATTGTCCTTCTACCCAAGGCAGTTATTCTGAAAACGTTAACGCAGCTTACGGCACTTATCCCACGGGAGGCTATCAAGCTCGCCCTCAAGGAGACCGTGGCTTGCTAAGTTATCGTTCCAACAATTATCTTGCTCCTCCCGGTTTCCCTCCTGCAAACCAAAACCAACAACAAAGCTTCAACCGAAACAACCAATCCCAACCTCGTGCTCAAAATCAATATCAATCCCAAAGAAACCCATACCCAACTCAAGGAAATTCTCAAGCTCCACCTCTCAATCAACCGATGGCCATAAACCAAGACGTCGAGACGTTCATGAAGACTAATCGTGAGATGGTGACGAATCTTCAGAGTCAATTTGTGAACTTGAAGAATGACATGGTGAAACAAGGGAGCGATATTCGAGCCGAGCTAAGGAATGACATGGCTAAACACAGCAATGATATTAATGCCAACATGCAAAACTCTTTTAACAATCAAGCTCTTCACCTTCGTGATATGATTGGTTCGCTCATCCAAAGTAATCAACCCTCTTCTTCGGGTACTCTTCCGAGTAATACCGTTGCGAATCCAAGGGGGGAGATGAAAGCAATCACCACTCGTAGTGGAACAGGTTATATGGAACCCGAGCTTCCTACACCTCCACCCGTGATTGTGAACAAGGAAAAAGAGCAAATTTCCTCACCTCCTTCACCTTCTATCCCCATTTCCCCACCACCCGTGGTTGTGAGTGATCCTATAAAGCCTTCTTCTTCATCCAATATACCTTATCCCTCAAGGTTGAGGAAAGAGAAGCAAAAGAGCAAGGATGATATTCAGGTTTCAAACTTCCTAAAAATGTTTAAACAATTGAATTTTAACATCTCCTTTGCCGAGGCTCTCGCTCACATGCCCAAATACGCTAAGATGTTTAAAGATCTTTTAAGTGATAAAGAAAAGCTTCTTGACATTGCTCAGACCCACCTTAATGAAAATTGCTCCGCAGTGCTCTTAAGGCAATTGCCCACCAAACTTGGTGATCCGGGTCGCTTCTTGATTCCTTGCAACTTCCCGGGAGTAGAGAATTGCATGGCCCTAGCTGATCTAGGTGCCAGTATAAACTTAATGCCTTTAAGTGTTTGGAAGCAATTATCTCTCCCCGAGCTAGTCCCCACCAAAATGACTTTGGAATTAGCCAACCGTACGGTTGCTTATCCAGTGGGGATAGCCGAAGATGTCTTTGTTGGCGTCGATAAATTCACCTTCCCGGCGGATTTTGTTGTCGTTGACTACGAGATGGATCCCCGTGTTCCATTAATCGTTGGACGTCCATTTCTGAGGACCGGTCGCACTCTCATTGATGTAGCCGCAGGCGAAATAATCATGAGAGTTGGTGACGATAAAATTGTCTTCAACATGGGTAAGATTTCTAAGCAACCTTATTCATATGAGAGTGTTAATGCTATTGATGTTCTCGATGAGGCTTGTGAGGAACATTTTCATGATGCTTGCAAAAGTACTCTTTCTTCTCTACCCAATGTTGAGACCGTTGCCTCAATTGCTCCAGCATTGACTCCTTTCGGAGAAAGTGACTTGGATGATTTCGAAGCTAGCTTGGGTCCTCTCGATATTAAGTATGATAATTTGTCCACTAATTGGGATGAAGATATTCGTACTATTGAGAGACTTCTCAATGAGGACCCGTTTTCTCCTCCTGCTCCTAAAGAGGTGACTAATGATGATCCATCGTTAGTTTCACCATCTATTGAAAATCCTCCTACTCTCGAGCTTAAGGACCTACCTCCTCATCTTGAGTACGTTTTTCTGGAAGACGACGAGAAGCTACCGGTCATCATCGCAAAGGATCTGAAAGAAGACGAAAAAGCCCGACTTGTCACTGTGTTGAAGAAGCATAAACGCGCTATCGCTTGGAAAATCTCCGACATCCGCGGAATTGATCCTTATTTCTGCACACATAAAATTCTCATGGAGGACGACTTTAAGCCCACAATTCAAAGTCAACGAAGGGTGAATCCTAAAATCCATGAAGTCATCAAAAAAGAGGTTATCAAACTTCTTGATGCGGGTATGATTTACCCTATTTCGGATTCACCGTGGGTTAGTCCAGTCCATTGTGTGCCTAAGAAAGGCGGAATCACCGTTGTGCCCAATGCAAACAACGAGTTAATTCCTACCCGTCTCGTTACTGGGTGGAGAGTTTGTATAGACTACCGCAAACTCAATGATGCCACGAGAAAGGATCATTTCCCTCTACCTTTTATGGACCAAATGCTTGAACGTTTAGCTGGTAATGAATATTACTGCTTTCTGGATGGTTTCTCGGGTTATTTTCAAATACCCATCGATCCCCAAGATCAAGAGAAGACAACATTCACTTGTCCCTATGGCACCTTTGCTTATAAACGAATGCCTTTTGGCTTATGCAATGCCCCGGGACTTTCCAAAGGTGCATGTTAGCTATCTTCCATGACATGGTTGAGCAAACCATGGAAGTCTTTATGGATGATTTCTCGGTCTTCGGGGATTCCTTCTCTTCTTGCCTTGCCAATTTGGAACGTATGCTTAAGCGGTGCGAAGACACTCGCCTTGTTCTGAATTGGGAAAAATGCCATTTTATGGTAAAAGAAGGCATTGTGCTAGGACACAAAATCTCTAAAGCCGGTCTTGAAGTCGACCGTGCTAAAGTTGATGTCATAGCCAAATTACCTCCACCTTCAACCGTGAAGGGTGTGAGAAGTTTTTTGGGTCATGCGGGCTTCTATCGACGATTCATTCAGGATTTCTCTAAAATCGCTCGCCCGATGACCCACCTCTTGGAAAAAGATACTCCTTTTATCTTTTCTAAAGAGTGTCTCGAAGCCTTCAATCTTCTCAAGGATAAGCTAACTAAGGCACCGGTCTTGGTTACCCCTAACTGGGAGCTGCCTTTTGAATTGATGTGCGATGCTAGCGACTTTGCTATTGGTGCGGTTTTGGGCCAACGAGTGAATAAACACTTCCAACCAATCCACTACGCTAGCAAAACAATGACGGGGGCTCAATTGCATTATACGACAACCGAAAAAGAGCTTTTAGCTGTTGTCTATGCTTTTGAGAAATTTCGCCCCTATCTTGTTTTATCCACCACCATCGTATACACGGACCATTCCGTGTTGAAGTACTTGATGACTAAGAACGATTCTAAGCTAAGACTTCTTCGCTGGGTTTTGCTCCTTCAAGAATTCAACATTGAAATTCGTGACAAGAAGGGAGCCGAAAACCTGGCCGCGGATCATTTGAGCAGACTTGAGGATCCATATCAAGGGGATCATCCGAACAAAGAGATCAATGACTCTTTTCCCCTGGAGACCTTAATGTCTATAAATCTCAATCTTGATGGCACCCCGTGGTTTGCAGACATTGCAAACTACTTAGCGGGTGGTATTCTCATCCAAGGGTTAACATCCCAACAAAAGAAGAAGTTCTTGAATGATGTTAAGACTTACTTTTGGGATGACCCTTATCTATTCAAACAGTGTGCTGATCTGATTATTCGTCGATGTGTTGACGGACCGACAGCTTTTGACATCCTCCAAGCTTGCCACAAAGGACCCACCGGTGGTCACTTTGGTCCCAACTACACTGCTAAGAAAGTGTTTGATTCTGGATTCTACTGGCCCACCATTTATCGTGACGCTCACGAAATGGTTAAGCATTGTGATGCTTGCCAACGTCAAGGCAAGATCACACATAAGGATGAGATGCCTCAAAATTTCATACAGGAATGTGAAATCTTTGATGTATGGGGCATCGACTTTATGGGGCCATTTCCATCATCCAAAGGGAACAAGTACATCCTCGTCGCCGTCGACTACGTCTCTAAATGGGTTGAAGCTAAGGCTCTTCCTACGAATGATGTGAGGGTGGTTGTGAACTTTTTGAAGCAGCTTTTCGCTCGATTTGGCGTTCCTCGTGCTATCATCAGTGACCGCGGGACTCATTTTTGCAACGATCAATTTGCAAGAGTCATGGCAAAGTATGGTGTCAATCACCGTCTTTCCACCGCCTATCATCCCCAAACCAATGGGCAAGCCGAAATTTCCAATCGTGGCTTGAAGAGAATTTTGGAGCGTACTGTGGGAGAGCATCGTGCCGCGTGGGCCGATAAGTTAGATGATGCTCTGTGGGCTTTTCGTACTGCTTACAAGACCCCGATCGGTTGTACACCTTATCGTCTTGTGTACGGGAAAGCCTGCCACCTACCCATCGAGTTGGAACACAAGGCGCACTGGGCCTTGAAGTGGGCTAACGTCGACATCATCAAAGCCGGTGATCATCGCAAGGTTCAACTCAACGAGCTAAATGAACTGAGGAATGAAGCTTATGAGAACTCGCTGATCTATAAGGAGAAGACGAAGATTATCCACGATGCTAAAATCAAGAACCGAGAGTTCCACGTTGGTGATCAAGTTCTACTATTTAACTCTCGGTTGAAGATCTTCTCTGGCAAGTTGAAGAGCCGCTGGACTGGTCCATTCACCGTCGCCAAAGTCTTTCCGTATGGGACCATTGAGCTTTCTCAGCCGAATGGGCCCAATTTCAAGGTGAATGGCCAGCGTCTGAAGCTGTACTTTGGTGAGGACATCTCTCAAGAGATGATTCCATCCCTCACCACGTTCCCCATGAACTAAAATTGGGTCGAGTCAGGCTCATGACTCGGTGAACAAAAACAAGCGCTTCTCGGGAGGCAACCCGTGTTCTATCCTTTACTGCTTTCATAATAAGTGTAGGGGGAGCCCCGCATATGTTTGTTGTCTTGTTTCTTGTGCTGTGCAGGGATTTAAGCTTCAGAGAGCATCTTGATGACTTTTGACGAACCGTGATACCGTGTTCCCATCTTCCCGGTTCTATCCCAAACTCTTGTGATTCAATATTTCATATTCTATACGTTCACATTGAATTCACTTTAGTTGTCCTTTCCTTAGCAAGATTTAAACAAAGTGCACAATGTCCTAAGTGTAGGGGAGTTTACTCCCACATACTTAAACATTGAGGACAATGTTTATCTCAAGTGTAGGGGGGACTTCTATCGAAGTAAGTGGTCTTTTCCATGAATTTGCCCTCATTTTAACCAGAAAATTTGATTTTTCGACATTTTTCAAAATTTTTAATCTATTTTGGCCTAGTTGTATAGTTGTATTTGCCTTTGTTATGTTTCCTTTGCTAGAATAAATTTTTAATAAAGTGGTTTTAGATTTTTCTTAGTCGTGAACATTTTGACTCAACCCGAATCTACTTACCTAAGTTTACTCTAGCTAGTATCCTTAACGTGTTTAAGTCAAGTTTTGCTAGGCTTTTATATAGGGAGCTATAAAACGCGAAAGTCTTAACTCTCACGGGTTAAGAACAAGAACTTTTCGCAAGTTCCTATAATTGATCCTAGAGAGTCGTTTATCAAGGGAACTTTAAAATGCGATTTCTAAACTTGAAAAAGTCTAAGAAGTTGCAAGATCCTATAGGCGACTCGAAAACCCAAAACTTTGACTTAATAGGCTAAGCATCCACGAGTCTCATTCCTTGAGATTTTAAACTATGGAGAACGAGAGATGATAAAGTCAATTATAAGTTCGGTATTCTTTCGTGAATTTATGTGAGTTAATTATGAGCCTATTCTCCCTCCGCTTGCTTAATAAATTATCTGCTAATAAGTAGGGATGTATGATTTGAAAAGTTACTTAGCTTCTAGCCCCAGATCGTTTAAAAGTTGCTCGGTAATGACGAGAGTTCATAGCCAAGGCATAACTTATGAAGCGGGGCGCGAAGATTGGCGAGTCCGAAAAGGCCCTAACAAGGCATGAGGGCTACATTTTGTTGCTAAAGATCCAAAAGTGATGTGAAGAATCATTTATCGAAAATCAATATGAAGGATCAAGACACACGACGAAAAGCAAGAACTCCCCAAAAGTCATGGAGAAGTCTATCTGAAAAGACCCTAACAAGGTATGAGGATAAATAGATCCAAGTCCTAAAAGGAGGCGGATCGTTGTATATCAAAGTCCAAAATAAAGATTGGAGAAAAATGAAGAAGTCGTGGTCCAAAGATGAAGAATCTCTCAAAAACTTCAAGTGAAGAAATTCCTATTATGAAGAGAAGACCATAATTTCAAGAACGTCTCTCGAAGATTCGAAGTATGAAGTCGCTGCCAAATATCGGCCCGAGAAAGGTCTCAAATCGCGAACCAAGTTATGCCAAGATATGAACTTTTTGATATCCCGAGAAGCAGTTTTAAAAGATTTGGTCCTTTAGCTAACTATTGATTAAATCGTGCACTTTATTTTCAGACTAAATAACTATCGAAATAAGTCAAACAATGCATCTTCATGATCATTCAAGACAAATAATAAAATATAAGAGATACACCTAGGAATAAGGGAGTCTAAGTGAATTATTGGCCCACATGAGTTCGTGATAGTTTGCTAACTTATAATAACAATGATCTCGTTTTTAAGCTTGGTATAGGGAACGTGAAACTTGAGAATGATAAACGTTCATGGCCGCCAAAACCAAATGTAAGTTTTTAATTTCTTTACTTATTTCTATCTTTTATGTTTAGTATTTAATAAAGGCCAAAGTGGGTTATTTATGATGGAAAATGTAAACCGTGCTTTAAAATTAATGCATTGCATGAGGGCATTGCAATGGTCAAGTGTAGGGGATTTAATAAGTGTGAAAACACTTATCCTTTTACCACTTATTTCCAATAATAACAAGACCAAAACGTGTGATTTATGTCGTAAAAGTCGGAATTATGCGTGGTTTGTGTTTTTATTGTGTTTTAGGACCAAAATATGAAAAAGGAAGAAAACACGGGCTTTCACGGGCTTTTATTGAAGAAAACGGAAAAAGACAAAGTCAAAAGATCAAGAGTGCAAAAAGAACGGAAGTCCAAGACCTATTCTGAAGATTTATCGAAGAAAAAGTCAAAAGACGGAAGTTTAACGAAGTCGAAGAACTTAAGTCTAATAGAAGAAGAAAATTAAAAGACAAGTTCAAATCCCGAGACGACAAAGACAAAGAATTAAAGTCGAGTCGAGAAAACGTGAAGAAAGCAAGAAAGAAGATGCAACACATGCACTCCTTCCACCTTCCCTATAAATACCCTCCTAATAGTCATTAGGAGGGGAGTTAGAGTTTTTAGTTAATTTTCACTTTTTCTTAGTTTTTCTCTAGTTTTAGAGAGAGAAAGTCTTAAACTTTCTCTCACTAGTTCATCTTTTTCTTTTAATCTTTCAAGATTAAACACTTTGTATGGCTTATTTTTATTAATCAAGTTCATTTTAAGCTTTTATTTCTTAATCTCATTCTACTTTTCTTTGATTTTAGATTGATTTTTGTGCGTATATCATAAGATCCGTGTTGTTCTAAATGATTTCGTACTTAAAAAGTTAATCTTTTGATCATTTTATAAGTTTTCATTGATTAAGCTTTAAGACTTTTGTGCTTATTGGCTTATTTTTATGATTGGCTTATTTTTCTTATTAAAAGTTCTATTAAAAAGTTTATGTTTTTATTGTTGATCCAAAAAGTTGCTTAATTTCGGTTTAATAAGTTGATTCTAGTGCTTATTTGATCCGGTTTAGGCATTGATTCGGGTTAGTTTTGTGATAAGCTCTCAAATATAGCTTATTCACTTGCTTAACCGAATTCCACAATTTTAGGAAGTGGTGCAATTCCCCTTTCCGATTGGCCTATACATTCCGAGCAGCCCTCCCCCTCTTTCCGATTGAGTCCAATCGGAAGAGGGCTTTGACTTTCCGATTGGTGCCTTCCAACTGCAGCCTATTCCGACCGGATCCCATCTCCACATTCCGATCACTGCTGATCGGATTAGGGCTTTGACTTTCCGACGGTTGCCCATTCTGTTATTCCGATTGGAGTATTTCAAATATTCCGATTGGTAGTGTCCTTGTTATTCCGATTTAGTCTAGATTGGTCATTCCGATTGTGTGATTTACCCCGTATTCCGATTGGCACCATTAGCAGTTATTCCGATTGACCCCCCTTTGTACACATTCCGATTGTGCGCACTTCCCTGCATTCCGACCATCCGATCGGAATACATTCCGATCGGGTCCCCTTTTGGCTTGTTTTGGTTTCTTTCGATATCACTTTCTTATAGTACTTTTTATTTTCTGAAAATTTTCCAAGTGTTAGTTTTATATTAGTACTTTTTCATTGTCACCTTTAAGTTTCCATGCATTTATTTTACTTGTCATTTTAAATTAATCTTAACCCTTCCATTTACTCAACGACACTTTAATTACTTGCAAATAGTTTAAAACAAACCAAACCATTCTCTTGATTCACCAAAAGACAATTGAGTCGCACTTAAGACCGGTTTTCAATTCGAAAAGGATTCGGACGATAATATTTTATACCTAGCCAAAAGCGAAGTATTACAAGTTGATGAAAGTTATTACTAAGGGATTCAAGTTTAAAGCTGTTTAAAACAAAGTGGAGAAAACTAGAAAGATGGGGGACTATTTCTGCCAGACAACCAACCTTCACCTCACCACTCCCTGCTTGACACGCGTCCCACTACTCCCAATCAACCAATCAAACACTCTCCCCTTCCCACGTCACCTTCCACCAAATACTTTAAAACTGATTTTTAAATCAGTTATAAGTTTCCCTCTTAAACACTAATTCAAACTAATCCCACCCTAACCAAGATTAAAACCCCACCTGCTAAACCCATGAACTTTATAAACCCTAAAATCCTAAAAACTTGAAATCAAAGGGGTTTTCCCTAATTTGCTCCAGATCCTAAATAAACCCCACCCTAATCACATCCCACTACCCAACAACCCATCACCTTCACCCATATGGCCCCCACACCCCTCCCCTGCTCGCGTCTCTTTCACCCAAACCCCAATACCAGACAAAACCAACGGATGGATCAAAATTCTTTGTCCCCAAGCATAAATAAACGTCTAGGATTAGCTCTAACAGCTGGCCATCACTTTCCATCACATGAGGGTGTTTTTTACTCAAATTCAAATTCAAACAAGGCATATTCTGAAGAATCTCCAAGGGCAAGATAGGAAGTTCATGCCATTAGGGTTTATAGTTCTTTTCAGTTCTAGAATGTTTGTAAGCCTATTATATAAAGGCCTCATAGGACTTAGTTTAGACTGTTCTGGCTTTTCTTTTTCCTTGGTCAAACAAGTGTAAATCCCTTTCAAGTTAATGAAACTAGTGTTTGTTGTGACGAAAAAGAACAAGAGCCCTTTACTTTTCCATTTGCATCTTTAAGTTTTGAAGTTGAAATCTTATTTCTAGTCTTTGTTCATTTTTTTTCTCAAGTTATTTGGTTCTTAAGTTACTGTCCAAGCTTATTCAGTTGATCATATGAGCCTGATATTCTTGTTGAATATCAAGCTCAAGTGAAACTCAATTGGTTTGTTGATTTAATTATTGTCAAGATTTTCAGAAAACCAAAAAAAAATCAGTTTTTTTTAATATTACTGTTTCATTTATAAAAGCTATAAGCTATAAGTTGACTTGTCAATAAGTCAATCTTATAGCCTATAGGCTCTCATACCAGGTCATTCTTGTTGTTTGTTGTTTGTTTTTGGCAGGTTAGAAACAAGATCTTAGAACATCATCATCATCATCATAATCATTTGTCTTTTAATTGCCAAAAGTCTGCACAAGCCCGGGCTTGTTTGGAGGTGACTTTTCAGTCACTATTGGGCCTGGAAGTAGGTCCCACAAGGTACCTCCTTATTCCTTGATTTCATTTTCAAATTTGTGATTCAAGTGTTAGTGTATGAAGTTGCATGAATCTCATTGCTAGTTTTTCAAGTGTTTATTTATCTGTTGGTTTAAGCTCAATTGATGTTAATATGCATGTTAGAAGCCTGTTTGGTCAGTTTTGTTAGGTTTTGAATAGGTTTGCTTTGATAAATTTTTGTTTTCAGAATTTAAGGAGTGTTTGGATCTAGTATTATTTGTGTTTTGTTAAGGATTCCTGGCTTATAAACAGGTCTAACACACTTCTTAGAGTGTTATTAGATATTATATGCACTTAGGATTCTATTTGGTAGAGTTTAAAAGCAGTTTGCATGTTAAAAAGTGAAAACATAGCCTAAAATCAGTAAAGTGCCCTTGCTACCTGTTTTGTGGAATTTGAGCCTTCAAATCTTGATTATTGCTAGAATATAGGTTTTTTTAGGTTTGTGTATCTGTTGTGTGTGCATTGGTGGATTTTTGTGCAAGATTTGAGCAGTTGAGAATCACTTTTGTGCATTATACATCAGCAAATTGTTCATCAGAAACATACATCCTTCATCAGTAACATTGTGTGTTTGATTTGCTTGATTCTTGTGCTTATACTTGCTAGTTTTTGTGTTTATTTTGACTCCCTATACTCAACTGAGTATAGGGGTGCCCATTTGTCCATCAAAAACCAACAAAAATCAAGAACAAGCTCATCTTGTTCATATCTTCACAAGTGAAGATATCACTCTTTGTGTTCATCAGTTAAAATTGTATCTGGGCACGTTTTGGATTTTCTAGGCTTGATTTTTAGCTTAACTTTCATTAAAAGTGTGTTTCAGAGTAGTTTAGGTTATTGGTTTTGAGTTTGTTAAGTTTAAAAAAGAAAAAAAAGTTTTACAAAAAGGATGTGGCCAGGACTCGAACCTGCGCCACTCCTCTCACACACCAACGTGATAACCAGTTGCCCTAGGGTCTTTGACTGGTTATCACTTGGTTAGTCTATTATTTAAGTAGTGTTAGTTTGTAGCTTATTTAACTTAACAGCTTATTCATAAGCTGATTTCAGCTTATTCCTTATATGTTTTTGCAAGTTAGCATTTTTCTTGTGTTCTTATTAGGGTTTAGGATTTTTTGGTTCAAAAACTTTATTTTTCACGTGCTTATTTAATTTTCTAGGATTATTTTAAGTTTAAATTTTGAAAAGTAATTTAAAAATAGGAAAAAGTATTTTAAAAATCTAAAAAAATAGTTTTTAGGTTTTTAATTATATTTTTGAGGTTTACAGCTATTTAAGTTTTCAATTTAACTTATTTTTGATTTTATATGATTTTAGGGTTTTTAACCAACTTTGAAATTTAATGTAAAATTATTTAAAAGGTTTTGGAAACTTTTGATTGCATTTTTGTCTTAGTTACATTATTCTAGATTTTTGGAAATTTTTTAGACTTTTTTTATAAACCTTGAATTTTTTTGAATATTTTATTATTATTTTATTATTAAAAATTGAAAGTTTGATTTTTTAAGTTTTTACATTTTTCCTAGATTGTAGACACTTAATTAGGAGTTTCGTAACTTTCCAAATATTTTTAGGGCTTTTCAATTATTTTCTAGGATTAATTTAAGTTTTAATTGATTTTAATAGTTTTTAAGTGTTTAAAAATAGTTTTATTTGGTTTTAAAATTTTAAAAATTATTTTTTAGCTTAATTAGGTTATTTTTGAGGTTTACAAACTTTAAAATCTTGTTTAGAGCTTTTTAATAATTAATTGTGATTTTTAGGGCTTTAATTAGCATTAAAAAGTTATTATCTAATTAATTAAATGGTTTGAGCAAGTTTAGATTTTCTGTAAACTCTTAGAATATTATTGTGGATTTTTAGTAATTTTTAGGAATTTTTAGGTTAAAATTTTAATTTTTGCACTATTTACGGTTTTACGTGATCGCCTTTTTCGTCTTAGTTTAATCCGTCTTCGTAACCGTCTTTCTCTTCTAATCTCATTTCTTTCTTTCTTTTTCAATCATATAATCACAAAAGTTAATCATCTCTTAACACAACGCACTAGCCTCCTTGGAAACGAACTTGGACTTATTTGGTCATTAGTGCTCGGTTTTCCTAAACCGACACTTAATACTTGCCACTTTTGCCTTCCTTTTCCTAAAGGGGTAAAAACTCTACAATCAGGTTTGCACACTCGATTCATTAGATCCATGAAGACCACAGGCGCGTTAGTTAACCCAAATGGCATTAGTTGAAGTTCATAGTGTCCATAACGAGTTCTAAATGCAGTTATTGGAATATCTTCTTCACGGACGCGAAGTTGGTGATATCCAGACCGCAAATCTATCTTAGAATACACACTAGATCCTTGTAGTTGATCAAACAAATCATCAAACCTTGGTAAAGGATATCGATTTTTAATCGTCAACTTATTCAGTTCCTGGTAATCAATGCACATACGGAAAGATCCATCCTTCTTCTTAACGAGCAAGACTAGAGCTCCCCAAGGCGACGAGCTCGGTCGAATAAAACCTTTATCAGACAACTCCTTAAGTTGTTCGGATAATTCCTTTAATTTAGAAGGTGCTAATCGGTAAGGCGCACGTGCCACCGGTGCAGCACCAGGAATTAAATCGATTTGAAACTCAACTTGCCTTATCGGCGGAAGTCCGGGTAAATCTTTAGGAAATACCTCTGGAAAATCACAGATAATGGGTACATCTTCCAATAGTTTCTCCTTAGACTCATTCCCGGTCACTTGAGCTAAGAATAGCTCGCAACCGTTCCTGGTGTACTTTTGGACTTTAATACATGAAACGATTTTCAAACGGGATTCACGTCGATTAACATCAATTACTAACGTCCTATTCCTAAGATGAATCTTAACCTTCTTTTCTCTACATAAAATAGTAGCATTATTCAATGATAACCAATCCATACCAATAATAATATCAAAACTACCTAGTTCTATCAACATCAAATCAATCGGAAAGGAATAGTTTAAGAGATTTAGAGAGCATCCTTTTAACAGCTTATTAGTTTTCACTAATTTACCATCAGCCAATTCCACTTCGTAACTGGTATTTATCTCAACAGGTTCAATGTCAATAAGGGAACTAAATTTAGTGGATACAAAGCTCTTATCAGCACCCGAATCAAATAAAGCAACAGCATAATGATTGTTGAGTAAAAACGTACCAGTAACGACATTCGGATCATCTTTCTTAACCTCAACCGTTCCAAGTTGATAAGCACCACCCTGGGGGTTTCTTCCAGGTCCAATCGCTTTCAACTTAGGGAAATCCGATTTATTATGACCTTCTTCATTACAGTTGAAGCAAATAACTCCCCTCTTACACTTTTCCACTTTGTGTCCAAGCTTTCCGCAATTTCGGCACTTTCAGCAGTCGCCAGCATGCCTCTTATTGCCACACTTAGGACACTTTTCATCGTTGTGCGGTGTATTGTTGGTAAGAGCATTTGCATTCCCCTTTCTCTGGTTTTGACGGCGATTGAAATTCTGCTTATTATCACCTCGACCTCCACGATCGCCATCACCCTTTCTTTTTTCACCACTACTTGCTTCATCCTCCCTATCCTGAATTATTTGCCCAATGAGTTGGTAAGACATTCGAACAGCATCATCAATGGTCAGTGGTTTTGATGATTTCACGTCCCCTCGGATGTTCTTTGTTAACCCTTTAATATATTGCTCAATTCGGATCTCTTCGGGTTCCACCAATCAAGGACACAGCAAGGCCAACTCCTGGAATCGGTTTGTGTAGCTATCAATGTCCACACCTTTCATTCTCAGATGAATCAACTCTTGTTCCAACCTAATGATCACACTACGGGGACAGAACTCTGGAGTCATCCACTTTTTAATTTCAGCCCAAGGAGTAGCATTAGCAACATCAATACCCATAAAAGCAATTCTCCCATTCCACCAAGTCAATGCACGACCTTTAAGAGTAGCCATAGCAAAAGTCACCTAATCTTCTTCCTTACACATACTAATCCGAAACACCGACTCAATCTTCTTAATCCACTGGCTTATTCCTACAGCACCTTCAGTTCCATTAAAAGGTAGAGGTTCACACTTCATGAACGTCACATAAGTACAACCACCGACTTTAGGTGCATTAGGTTCAAGTCCTCCTATATTTCCTCCAGCATTAGCATTCACATTATTAGCATTCACATTCACATTAGTACCGCCAATTCCACTACCGCCAGCTCCACTACCGCCAGCTCCACTACCGCCAGCTCCACTACTACAGCTCCATTTCTAGCATTTGCCATAAATTCAGTCATAGATGTGGAAACTTGCTCCGTAATGATCCTACGTACATCATCCTCAGTCACAGCTTTCTTGGGCGGCATGGTTCTATAATTTCACAATTTCAAAGTATATTGAGCATTCACCCAACAAGGGATTCATATAAGATGGATTGAATTCATAATCAAGATACAAATAAGGCACGATATGGAATTCAAGACAAGATACATATTTTATTGGATTAGAAACAACCACATTGTCTTAATTACATTCCACATCAAAGTTTCTAGCACTATACAGGCCCAAAATTCGTGCCAGATCTACTAAATAATAAGTCGGTTCAGTCAAAGTTACAAAAGATACAAAAGATACAAAGATAACTACTAAAGATAGACTGGTCTACTAAGAACTGCTAGATGGTCCATCATCCATCATCTTCGGTATCTTCTTCGGACGATTACAAGACACATCTTCAGCTGGGCGCTTACTAATCACTCCTTTCTCAACCATCTCAGTATAAAACCTACTGTTCCAACCAACAGATATATTCAACTCTTTCTCAGCCTTCTCACGCATCGCACGAGCTACACTAAACTAAATTTCCATAGTATTCACCTTTTCCTTCATCTCGGCGTACTCACCACTTTCCAACACATATAACCTCCTAAACGCCTCATTCAAACCACGCTCCACATCAGTCAAATCCAAATTAAGCAACTCCCTCTCTTTCTCACCAACCTTAGTCTTCGACTCCAAATAAGCAACTTGAGTCTGAACAACACCTAATCCAACCTCTATCATACTACCTCGAACACGGGAAGCATCTAAATCATGTCTCAAGGCCCAAGGTGAAATTCCATCAATATGAGTAGCCTCTCGAACCCTAGACGACTCTCCTATCACATGCCTACGAGTAGCAATCCCATCAGTACCATCAGGTGCATCATCATCCTCATCATTCTCTGATTCAGAATCAGATTCAGACAATTCATCTCTAAGTAGCTCAAACTCATAATCAGACCAATTAACTGGAGGGGGTAAGGGCTCACCCTCTACTACATCATAAGGGAAAATAAGCTCAGCCTCATCATTATCATCAACCTCATCATCTATACCTATCTCCTCCTTGACATCCTCGTCGTCATCCTTATTATCTACATCATCTATACCAATCTCATCATCATTCTCAATACCAATATTATTATTATCATTCTCTAGAACATCAACCTCAGGGGTAATCTGATCTACTAGTCCTATCTCGGGCTCGGGATCCTCAAATGGTTCCTCCTCTTCATCATCCATATCTTCATCTACATTATAATCCAATAAGTCTAAATAAGGGTTATCATCTACATTAGGTTCGGGAATAACATGGTTCTCTACAGGAATATTAGGGTCAGCCATGACAATCTGCATTTATAATATATCTCGTATTAGCATAAAATAATTATTAAACAGATACATATTGAATTCATGATATATACATACATATAAATTAAATTATATATATCAAAATATATATCTTCTCAATAAGTCTTGTTGGTAACGTTGGAGATCTTTGGCACCGTTATAGTCAAAATATTTTTCAAACATTTTAAGAAAATGTTTATAGTTAAAATATTTTGAAATGTTTTGTTCAAATCTTGGTTTTAAAAATCTTTCGTTCTCTATAACGAGAACTCTGGTACCAAACTGTAACACTCTCAAATTTCGTATCGGGTCAGCGGAAGAGTCAATAGAGTGTTACGGGATAGCACAATAACTCCAATTATAGACAATGCATAAAAATGGTTGTACAAGGTTTAACATACATTCATTCGAAATAAAAGTTTTAAGTGTACAAAAGGTCCCCAAATTACACAGTCATAAAGTTGACAAAACATAGATCGAATGAATAATTTTTATTATGTGGGCCATCAGAGTCGATCTCCATCCAAGTTACCTTCAAGCACCTGAGATAAAAAATGCAAAATTTATATCAGTGAATGCCGAGTGAATTCATAGAGTTTAATAAAATCGTTATATAAAACAATCATCGAAATCAGAACACAAGTATAATATCAGAAGTAAGTCCTCGTATTGCTAGTCAGACAATATATAATTCAAATCATACATCTTAAACCGTCCATTAAACCCTAGTTTCAATATTACCATTATAGGTAACATTATTATCATTATTCATATCATTATTGGATTGTGTTGGATTCTATATTGTTGCATTTTTGGATTATTATTAGCCGCATGACATTGTTACCTTACTATCACAAACAACGGGCCACGAACCCGACAAACAATTTGCTCATCTAAGTTAGCGTGTCGTCACAAAAATCACGCTATGTAAATCTTCTCATACATAAATTCGCTTACCAATCAATGTGGCACGACGGGGATCAACCATCAAGGCGCGAACTGGGGTGATAACGAACGAGGAATAACCGAATGACGAAGTGACGAACTTAAAAAGAATTAAAGATATTTTTACAAACCACCTCTATTAGTTGAGCTTGTTTGATAGAAGATAATTTTAATCTTTATGTTTTCTTTAAGGTTTATATTTTTGTATAAGCCGTGTAAATATCGTACCTTTCATTCTATATAAGCCGTGGAAATATCGTATTTTTTTGTTAAGAATTTGATGTAAAAATAATTTTGCATAAGCCGCGTAAATATTGTATTTTTTATTATTGTAGATGCAAAAGTCCGCTGGGCCTCTAAGTGGGCCGAGAATGCCGCTGGGCCGTCCGGTTCTTCTTCTCCACAAGCCAATAAGAAAGTAGCACACGTTAGCTCGCCTCGGGTGAGGAGCCCGAGACCAACTCCGGTGTGAGAGTAAGAGTCTGATTGAGCCGAATGGCCAATAACATTCAGAACCGAGTGGCCACGTAGTGTGTGTATTAAATGTCTCTGTGTATGAATGTGACTTACATTGAATGAGGGGTATTTATAGTGCTGAGAGCACTGTAGTGGACTGTAGCTCCTCGAAGGTAGCACTCCTTGAGCCTTGTGACCTGACAGGCCAAGCTTTGGTCCAACAGGCTGTGCAAGGCGTCTGGATAAAAGGATGCGTCGTTTGTTCTCGAGGGAATCTACCCTGCTTTTGAGGTGTACAGGCGGATGGCTCTTTTATCCGAACGCCAGGCGAGTGTCCACTGGACAATAGGGTGCGCCGTTCCTTCCCAATGCGTTGACATCGCTTTCGAGGATTCCCTCTAGACCTGCGCTTGGTAGGTAGGCCGGTCTGTCAGGCCGTACGACCAATCTTGTTTCTAGAAGATGACTTGGCACGTGGATATGGCCGAGCGGCCATATACGCGAACATGTCCCCCCAGTATTGGATTATCAATGTGGAGAGTTGGTGATTCAATACTTAAAACATTTAAAAGAATGCGAGGCTATGAACTCACGTTGATTATGGAAGGCGGGTTATTGGTGACAGGCGTGCTTCGATCACGGAAAACTATATAAATAATACTCGGTCTTAGACTTTTGTCCAATGACTTTATAAAAATAATGGCTATGTATATATATATGATGATTTTATAAGTATGCTGATGATCAAGTGGGATTGTATATCTTTATTCAACATTTTAGTGTTACGTGTTGGTAAATTTTTAGACTAGTTATACTAGTTTAACTTGTTTATACATTGAGGCCCAATAAGCCCATTATAAGCCCAATACATTATATTAGGCCATTTAATACTTTTAATATCAGCCCTATACTTACATGTTGGGCCCAAGTGGGTTAAGCCCAATGAGTAAGTCCATTAGTGTTTATCCAAACTAGTTGGGTTAATAGTCCAATAAGGCTACTTTGTCCCGTTAATGTCCATATGTTATAAGGCTCGGGTTTTATCGGCTTTTACTTGTAAAATGTACTTATACATCAGTAGATAAGTTATAAAAAGTTTACATTAGACGGGTCCGACCGTCTAAGTTTTAATTGACGAAAACGTTAACTTTCGGTTTTAGCCGAAAAGACGTAAAACTTATGTATATAGTTTTATAACTTATAAAACATATCAAATTGCCATTTTTATAAAATGTTACATTTACTTATCAAAGTATATACTTATTTATAAGTATTATATGAGTTAGTGGGTTTTAGGTATACATTTTATATTAGTTTTACTTGTGTGCTAATTTTATAATATATACTTTTATTTTACGAATCTGATTATGAAACTCACTTTCACTATTTTTATCATATTTTGAGTTCTACAAGGAGATAGAAGCTCATTTTTGGGCAGCACAAACTACATGATATGTGCTACAATTAACTCCAGTTTAGCTACTACTCAATCAACCTCTAAGTGTCTCTAATAATTCGTCCAAAACCGACTATACAGATTTGTACCTTAATAATGTTTTGATCATATCTCGCTGATTTTATGGATTCCATTGAGTGGCCAACTCTCACATATGTAAAAGTCACATACCTTAATGTATATTAAATTATCCAAGTCATTTTAACAAGTTATCATATGGTTCATCACTTTATACAGCCTACTATTTTAGTCGTGATTTCATCATCTTTTCATGTAGTTTTTAATCATCTTAACCAAATTTATCAACACAAGATCCCCACATAATACTTTGATCATCATATATCATCATATACATATACATTTAGAAAGAAAATACAAAATTACATTTACAAAATAACAAGGAAATGGAAAGAATGATCTTGTTACCAACCAAGATAGTGAAAGTTATGATCAAGGCTTGGATTTTGATGACAAATCTTGTGGTAAACCAAAATCAATTTCAGTATCACCAATCTTTATGAACACCTTGTGTAAAATCAGTCCCAAGACACCAAAAAAACTCCTTTATAGATGTTATAATCACCACCAATCAATAAGGCTTCAAGAGGACATCATCTTATGAAAGAATAACATAAGATTTCATGGATAAATTTAGATCAAATAGGGTGTTTATGGTGTAGGTTGGACGACAAGGAGGAGGGAGTGAGAGGATTGTGTGAGATTTGCATGAGATGAAAATGAAGCTAGTGGTTTAGTTAGCTTGTTTTTGTTGTGAGATGGTTTTGTAACAAGGCTAAGACAAGTGCCTTAGGATGATTATACGGAGGCCCCACTGAAAGTAAACGTATAACAGATATATACATTGATAATGCATAAAAATTGTACTAAGATTCAAAAACATTGAAAAACAATACTAACGATATAGGAGTAACTAATAAGCATCTAACAAGTTATTGTAACAACAATAACAAATCATGAATACTACTGATTTAAGTCCTATATAAACGTCTACACACAACAAACTAGGATCCTCACAACAAGCTAGTACTAATAATTAGCTTGACATAAAAGATTATTTAGTACAGGCACCTAAAAAAAAGCAATAGTATAATCCATAAATAACATAGAGATTCTTTACCTCAAGCTGTAATAAAAAAAATAGTACTACTACAATACATCTATACACAGTCAACTTTCCAAAAATTGGAGGCCCTTCTTTGGTGGTGGCCCTGTGCCATTGCTCCTGTCGCACTCCCCATGAGCCGGCCCTGCATATCCTAATACCATAAAATAGTTATGCTAAAATCATTAGGATATTATTGTTAGTTAATAAGACCTATTGGCCCGACTCATTGTTTAGGCCGGTCTTGCACTTAGGCAGGGGCGAAGCTTAAGCATGGCCATATGTGGCACGTGCCACACATATGTGAGCCATGTTAAGCCTATTTTATTTGCAAAATTTTAATTCTCTACTATATTGCGTGTTATGTGCTACTACAAATCAGTAGTTACACTTTGTTCTCGAGATCCTTCATTAAAGAAAATGAAAGAAAACGAAAGTAAAGTGTGTCACCTCAATATTGATATAAAACAATTTACTTACATTTTCTTTCAAACTCAAACAAATACTACTTCACTTTACCTCCATTTCTTTAATGAAAAACTTGAGAACATAACATTAGTAACTTATTTTTTTAAAACTCAATAAGCAAAACAAGCACAATTTGTTTCATAAAAAGTAAAATACAAGCCCAATTATTAACTTTAGTATACTCTGGCCAACAATTCTTCATCTGTTACATCTGAGTATCTGACTTCTTTGTGAAATTGTAGCCAAATTGCCAGCATGCGAGATCAAAAGGACGATTGAGAGTAATAACGAACGAGGAATAACCGAATGACGAAGTGACGAACTTAAAAAGAATTAAAGATATTTTTACAAACCACCTCTATTAGTTGAGCTTGTTTGATAGAAGATAATTTTAATCTTTATGTTTTCTTTAAGGTTTATATTTTTGTATAAGCCGTGTAAATATCGTACCTTTCATTCTATATAAGCCGTGGAAATATCGTATTTTTTTGTTAAGAATTTGATGTAAAAATAATTTTGCATAAGCCGCGTAAATATTGTATTTTTTATTATTGTAGATGCAAAAGTCCGCTGGGCCTCTAAGTGGGCCGAGAATGCCGCTGGGCCGTCCGGTTCTTCTTCTCCACAAGCCAATAAGAAAGTAGCACACGTTAGCTCGCCTCGGGTGAGGAGCCCGAGACCAACTCCGGTGTGAGAGTAAGAGTCTGATTGAGCCGAATGGCCAATAACATTCAGAACCGAGTGGCCACGTAGTGTGTGTATTAAATGTCTCTGTGTATGAATGTGACTTACATTGAATGAGGGGTATTTATAGTGCTGAGAGCACTGTAGTGGACTGTAGCTCCTCGAAGGTAGCACTCCTTGAGCCTTGTGACCTGACAGGCCAAGCTTTGGTCCAACAGGCTGTGCAAGGCGTCTGGATAAAAGGATGCGTCGTTTGTTCTCGAGGGAATCTACCCTGCTTTTGAGGTGTACAGGCGGATGGCTCTTTTATCCGAACGCCAGGCGAGTGTCCACTGGACAATAGGGTGCGCCGTTCCTTCCCAATGCGTTGACATCGCTTTCGAGGATTCCCTCTAGACCTGCGCTTGGTAGGTAGGCCGGTCTGTCAGGCCGTACGACCAATCTTGTTTCTAGAAGATGACTTGGCACGTGGATATGGCCGAGCGGCCATATACGCGAACATGTCCCCCCAGTATTGGATTATCAATGTGGAGAGTTGGTGATTCAATACTTAAAACATTTAAAAGAATGCGAGGCTATGAACTCACGTTGATTATGGAAGGCGGGTTATTGGTGACAGGCGTGCTTCGATCACGGAAAACTATATAAATAATACTCGGTCTTAGACTTTTGTCCAATGACTTTATAAAAATAATGGCTATGTATATATATATGATGATTTTATAAGTATGCTGATGATCAAGTGGGATTGTATATCTTTATTCAACATTTTAGTGTTACGTGTTGGTAAATTTTTAGACTAGTTATACTAGTTTAACTTGTTTATACATTGAGGCCCAATAAGCCCATTATAAGCCCAATACATTATATTAGGCCATTTAATACTTTTAATATCAGCCCTATACTTACATGTTGGGCCCAAGTGGGTTAAGCCCAATGAGTAAGTCCATTAGTGTTTATCCAAACTAGTTGGGTTAATAGTCCAATAAGGCTACTTTGTCCCGTTAATGTCCATATGTTATAAGGCTCGGGTTTTATCGGCTTTTACTTGTAAAATGTACTTATACATCAGTAGATAAGTTATAAAAAGTTTACATTAGACGGGTCCGACCGTCTAAGTTTTAATTGACGAAAACGTTAACTTTCGGTTTTAGCCGAAAAGACGTAAAACTTATGTATATAGTTTTATAACTTATAAAACATATCAAATTGCCATTTTTATAAAATGTTACATTTACTTATCAAAGTATATACTTATTTATAAGTATTATATGAGTTAGTGGGTTTTAGGTATACATTTTATATTAGTTTTACTTGTGTGCTAATTTTATAATATATACTTTTATTTTACGAATCTGATTATGAAACTCACTTTCACTATTTTTATCATATTTTGAGTTCTACAAGGAGATAGAAGCTCATTTTTGGGCAGCACAAACTACATGATATGTGCTACAATTAACTCCAGTTTAGCTACTACTCAATCAACCTCTAAGTGTCTCTAATAATTCGTCCAAAACCGACTATACAGATTTGTACCTTAATAATGTTTTGATCATATCTCGCTGATTTTATGGATTCCATTGAGTGGCCAACTCTCACATATGTAAAAGTCACATACCTTAATGTATATTAAATTATCCAAGTCATTTTAACAAGTTATCATATGGTTCATCACTTTATACAGCCTACTATTTTAGTCGTGATTTCATCATCTTTTCATGTAGTTTTTAATCATCTTAACCAAATTTATCAACACAAGATCCCCACATAATACTTTGATCATCATATATCATCATATACATATACATTTAGAAAGAAAATACAAAATTACATTTAAAAAATAACAAGGAAATGGAAAGAATGATCTTGTTACCAACCAAGATAGTGAAAGTTATGATCAAGGCTTGGATTTTGATGACAAATCTTGTGGTAAACCAAAATCAATTTCAGTATCACCAATCTTTATGAACACCTTGTGTAAAATCAGTCCCAAGACACCAAAAAAACTCCTTTATAGATGTTATAATCACCACCAATCAATAAGGCTTCAAGAGGACATCATCTTATGAAAGAATAACATAAGATTTCATGGATAAATTTAGATCAAATAGGGTGTTTATGGTGTAGGTTGGACGACAAGGAGGAGGGAGTGAGAGGATTGTGTGAGATTTGCATGAGATGAAAATGAAGCTAGTGGTTTAGTTAGCTTGTTTTTGTTGTGAGATGGTTTTGTAACAAGGCTAAGACAAGTGTCTTAGCTTGTTATGTAAAGTTGACACCTCATAAGGGGTGTTAGCTAAGCTTGCCGTCCCATATGTGGGGGTGGGGCAAGTTTTATCTTGTCTCATACCCATTTATTTACGGGTATTTCTCGATTCTAGTTTTCTCAATTTGCGTTCCCTCGGGTCGTTTTACGAAAAACATTTTTATAAATTATGAATCAACGGCACAAAACGAATCTAATAAAAATTGTCTCGTAAAAAACGGAGTTCAAAAACGTAAATACGTAATCCTAGGATTTCTGATTTAGTCGTAAAGGACGTTAAATTATGCACGTAAGCCCGAATTTCAATCCGTAAATTGTGAGTTCATCAACCAACACAAAAATAAGTTTCAAATAATATACGAGAAAATAATTTCCTACCTGAAAATGTTAGATTGTCACATATGTTCTCTGAAAATATGAGGCCTAGGGTATATAATTCAATGTATCATCAGAGAACATATAATTCATTTTAGTTTCAAGGTTTTGTAATCTTAACAATGTTTTAGAGATATTATTCTTAATAAGATTGAGGCTTGTTAGTGAATTTTGTTCTTATACTTCTACTATTTTAGTCATCCATAACAAAATTCTTCTTGATACTAAAGTCTAGATTCCGCATAGAGTTTAGTAAACATAACAAAGTTTCTTTAATAAGTTATTCTAGATTTATCTAAGATAACTTAACCCTGAACAAGCAAAGGAATTCTATATATCAAGTTGAGATCAACAATTTTAGTAACTTAACTAAGGTTTAATCAACTTGTGTTTAAAATATATTTAAAGTCTTAATTCATTCAATCATAAAAGAAGAGAAGTTAATTTGATGTTGGTTAGAAAATTAGCGGTTTGAAACTTACATATATTTTACTTACAATGATGTTATGTTTGTTTTCAACAAAACATGAAAAGATCGTAAAATATAAATGAGTGTTTCTACGATTTATTTGTATTAACAAATACAAGCATAATAATAAATATTCGTAACCACCAACCACATTTCTTTTGTAAAACTGTGAATATATATTACCAATATGAGATGGTTACAACAAATAAAATGTAATGGGACAGACCCTCAAAACCTTGTATGCAACAGAAAACAATACACCAAAACAATGATATCCGATATCTGATGCTGCAAAAACTCTGTTGCACTTATACATCTCTGATACACAGCTAAGTCCAAAGCCAATGCAGTTTTAGAAGTTGCTTTCAGCGCTTTTACCAACAGTCCGTGTAGCTTTAGTAAAACACTAGACATACATGCAGAGGCGGAGCCACAGGGGGGTCAAAGGGGTCAGGTGACCCCCCACCGGAAAAAATTATAGTGTGATATTTTTGAAAATTTGAGATATTTTTCGTATTTGACCCCTCTTAAAAATGTCTGACTTATAAAAACTGGAAGTTAACTTCGATTTTAGAGAGTTTTGAGAGTGGGAAGCGTGTTTTTTGTTGAGTTGTGAAGAAGAACTCGTCGGAGAAGAAGAAGATGGTGCACATTAAATAATGACAAAAAATAATCAGTACTGTATCATGTTTTATTGTCAAGTGGGGTGTAAGTTGACTTTCTATATGGTGCAAGTCACAGGTAGCTTATCTTCTTCTTTTTTTTAATTTTCTAATATGTACTATATTAGATACCAGAGTTCTGCATTGTCAACTTTTTTCCTTCTAAATTCATAGATGACGTAAAAAAAATTTTTTTGACCCCTCTTCAATTTTTTTCTGGCTCCGCCCCTGCATACATGGAGAAAACCATCTTTTATGCAACATTTCCTTCCCATGAATATCTTACCTATTATTTTAAGGAACTCATCCAAAAGAATCATAGAGGCTCTTATGGGATGGCATCACAAGAAGAGGAAAAAACTCATATTCTCACTGAGATCCACAGCTAACTAGATACATTTTCTTCTTCAACATCATTCTTCTACATCATCTTTTTCAATCTCAATTCAAGCATCTTTTATAATAAAAACCCATAAAAACATTCATTCCTTCAATCAAATATAAGTTAAAAACTTTACAACAATATTCTTCTTCATCAATTAAAAAAGTAAAAAACATCACGACCATCGTATGATCCAATCACAACCACAAAATGCTAAGATTCTTTTTTTTGGTGGTGTAGTATAACAGTTTTGACCTTAAATATCTCTTACACACAAACATAAAGCCTCATCATAAATATGTGAGAGTTTAAACCCGATCTGTTTTAGTAAAATGAGTTAACGAAAATAGTTATAACTTTTAGTTTTAGATCTATTTTAGATATGGTTAGGGGTAGAGGTAGAATAGGTAAGATGGGGTGGACTATAAAACGTGTGTCATATTTTAAAGAAATAGATTGCTGGTTGTCAAGATGAGATAACAATCACAAAAGTAAAAAATATAAAAGTTTATAATTATAAAAGCATAAAAGTAAAATACGAAGTTATAAAAAAAATAATAATATACTTTTCATGTTTTTTAAATGATTAACCCTATCTTATATTAAATAGAATAGAGTTACATTACAATCATGTACACACTTTGCTGTGTAACAAATGATGGTAGATACTTCGTGTTTTGCTACGGGACTGAGTCGAATAACGTTGTTCGTAATATTATTTTTAGCTTCGTTAGTTTTTTCCTTTGTTTTGTATAGGTTAGCGTTTTATTACACAGTTAGTTAATAAGGAGTGAATTTGCAAAACCCGCGCGACAGAATGAACAATTTATATAGTTAAGAATGAAAAAATTTAATGTAATATCCAGCAATAGCAATTTTGTTGATAGCAATTTTTATTTATTTTTAATTTATATAAGAGAAAAGGTTTGGTATTTAACAAAATCAAATCTAGTAATAAAAAGAGGAAAAAGATCCGTAGACCTTTAATTTAGCATATACCAAACCAACTAATTACAACCATTTATTTTTATCATGTAAAAAAAAAACTCATTTTTAAAAAATTAAATATCTCACAAACCGTTCATCGTTACGTAAAACAAAACATATCATCGCGACGAGAATTAAATCATCTATCTATCGAAGGGCACATGTATATACTTTCGACGAACTTTTTTTTGGACTTTTTTTCTTAAGTCACGTCTGGAGAGAATCATATATGATTCGTTACGAAACATATATGATTCTCAGAAAATCATATATGACTCATATCACGAATCATATATGATTTTCTGAAAATCATATATGATTCGTGACGAATCATATATGATTCTCTCCAGACGTGACTTAAAAAAAAGTCGAAAAAAAAGTTCGTCGAAAGTATATACATGTGCCCCTCGATAGATAGATGATTTAATTCTCGTCACAATTGTGTATTTTTTTTCGTTTGACTATTTACCGTTTCTGAGATATTTAATTTTTAAAAAAGTGATGTGAAGTGGGTTTTTTTAAAATGGGTGATTATTATTGGTTGGATAAGTTTATGCTAATTTAAATGTGTATATAAATCTTAACTCAATAAAAAGAATTAATGTAATATCTTCGAGTCTTAGGAAAGAATGCCTAATAAATGTATATGTATAATACTATAATGTCATACAATAGAAGTTGAAATAGAGTAGACATCAACCGGATGAAAAAATCCATTTGTTTTGTCCAACATAATAAAATTATTTAGTTGGAGAATATGATTCCTTTGGTTTCACATCCACCAGCAACACGTTTTAACTTTATGAAAACAGAAGCAAGAAAGATCTTTTAAATATTTTTATCTATAGTAAATTTCATCTTTTCCATAGCTAAAATCTCACGAATACATTTTGAGCATTCAACTCACAAATAACGTTTTTATATGTGATACTTGACATTTTATCTATATCTCATAATTTATTCTAACAAATATTCAGCGTCATGCAATAGTACCAAACTTGTTATTGTTATTAGTTATTACTGTACTAAAATGTGAGATATCTTATGTTTAATATTTTTTGGCAAATATCTGTATAATTTTTGCTAATCGTTAAAAAAACTCTAAAACGTAAAACGTCTATTGCAATTTTTTTAGAAAGATAAACTGAACCCGATTTGAATATACGCGATGGTAGGTTTAAAGTTATAGATTATTCAGGTCGGAGGAAGTGATATACACCCATCATCTTTTACATCAACCTCGCCTTAGCTTATATCTCAATTCACTCAAGCTCATTATTCAACCGTAATGATCACCACATACTCACTCTTCATTAAAATACATACTTTATAAAATATATAACTCACTAAATACGTTCACAAACTCACAAACCTAACAAAAAAAAAACAATAAAACATATACTCACCAACGATGAGTCAGTCACCTTTCATTTGACAACTCACACACAAGCGAGTTTGATAACCAACTAACCAAGGTGAAAAGTCGCTCATGAATTAAGTCACTGACTCGTGACATATACTCCATTCCGTCCAACCTCATCCAAAGTGTCAAAAATATCAAAAACATGATAGAAAGAAAAAAAAATAACAATTTAGCTTATCAATGTGTAGTCAAAATGATTTATGCCGTCCTAAAATTATAATTCTATCTTTTTATTTTTGTTTGTTCAAAATTATTGTTCATTAATAAAAATAAATAAAAAAGTTTGATAAAAAATTGTTATTAAAAAATAAAAATAAAAAAGACATAATAAATAAAGTTTTTTTAAATTATAGTATGTTTTTTTGTCAAAAAAAAAAATAATTTTAATAGTTTTAAGTAGTGGTGTGCAAGTAACCGAAAACCCGAACCTAAATCGAAAAAAAAAGAAGAACCGAAACTTAAACAACCGAAACCGATTGAAAAACCGGTGGTTCGGTTTTTGCATTTTGTAAAAACCGAAGCTTTTGGTTCGGTTTGGTTTTAGCACTAAAGAAAACCGATATAAACCGAACCGATCTTTATAAACATGAGAATATATATATAAGTTCATGTCGAAGCTAATGGACGATGAATATCATACGCTAGATTAATTCTATCATGTTTAATAACTAATCATTGTTTCATATGCTTATTGAACATGACTAAATAATAAGTTTTCTTTTCAATTGTTTTTTTAATTAGGTTTTTATCGTTGCTATTGTGTTTATTTATACACGATTTTTTTAAGATTTTATATGATATTTTTTCCTTATTGTTAATGTTGTGTTTCTTGTTGTTATTGTTTATTTAAAGCTTTTAACGTGTCGGTTTATGGTATATTGAAAATCGACTTGTAAAAGCGAAGCTCGATAAATCATATAAGAATCGAAAAAACCGAAAAACCAAACCAAAAGTAAATCGCAAACCGAAAAACCAAACCGACACAAAACCAAAACCGAATGATTCATAAAAAATAAAAACCGAAATTTATTAATTCGATTTTGATTTTATACAAAAACTAAAACAAACCGAACAATGCTCACCCATAATTTTAATTCATAGAGAGTAAAATACATGAAAAGGTAAGAAAAGGCTTAGAAGTCGACGTAATCATACGTAGTGGGCAAAAATACCGGGGAATCTACCGGGCCTACGGTCTGCCACCTTCCTGACCCACTAATCATATCCATCCAGTTAACCCACGTTCACCTCAAAAATGGCCATTTTAAGAAAACCAAAAAAAGCGCGGGAAACATAGCCGTTGTAAAAAATATTGGCGCCAAAACCCCCCAAAATATAACCCAATGTTTTTATAAGTTTCCCTTCATATTTACATTTTGCCGCCACTCTCTTTTCCTTCCTCAATACTCTTCGCATTCATTTGATTATTTTTCGATATGGGATTCTCGAAGAAGAATGATTGTATAATTAGCGGGATCACGATGTGTCCTCCGTTGTCGTTATCGACTAAGAAAGTGAGTACTGGTGATGATGAAGGGGCGAATGGTTTAACGACTCCCAAAGCGAAGGAATTGAGGCTGTTAGAGTGTCCAATGGCGCCGAGGAAGCGTAAGGCGGTTAAAAGAAGTGACAAGAGTGAAAAAACTGAGTTTTTTACTTCTCCTGAGATGGATTTGTTTTTTGAGAAGTTTGCAAATAGTGGTAAGGTTAAATCGAGTTTTTAGAGTTATGGTTATGGTTTACATATGTTTTGTTTTCTGTTTTTTGTTGTTTTCGAGAGTTAAATGTACAGATTGTTTATATGAACATTAATAAGATGAGATTTTGTTGTTAATTATTGTATTTGCTGATTTTGGTTTTTCATGATTAATGTTGTTATTGTTTTTTCTCAGTTATAGCACTTGAGTTACTTATTCACAATAGACTAACTTGTGAAGAGAAATACTATATTGTTTATAAACATACAATGTTGCTGTGATGGATCATCTCAGATATGTGTTTTTTAGTAAAAGTATTGTATGTGTGTAAACATACAACCCAGAAAGCAGTCTCACTAGTCAGGCCCTACCATTGTGTATATCATCTGGTAGAGTTATGATTGTCTAGATCATAACTCTCAAATAACCAGCTTTGGCGGAATTGGGTATTGTTGTTCTTGTTGTTTATAAAAAGTCTACACTTTTTATAAACAACAATACTGTAACTAAACCAGGCGAAATAGCAGTTTTGGTGAGAATTCGAACATAGGAAATGACCAGTTGCACTTTCTAAGTAACCAATATCTCTTTTGTCCAGTAAGATTCGACTTCGAGGTTAGGTTGTGTAGTTGAATTCCAGTTAAATTGCCTAAATTCATGTATCAGGTGCGGCAAGTTAGCTTCTAGCACTGATTTTTAAGCAATAGATGAGTCAACCAATGTATTAAGTGGTATGATTACTGTACTATTTTAACAAAAAAAGGTCAGCCTTTATTATCAGTTTATCACTGCTAAATCAGAGTGAATGAAGTTAAGATTTATTTTGATCAAATTTTATTCTAAGGAAAATGCGAAGATGATTCGTCTAAGACTAGGGGAGTGGTAAAAAACTCAATCACCGTCGCTCACATTAGCTTTTTTAACAAACTCACTCAAACTCACTTTTAGAGATAATAACAATCACTACAACTCACTACATATCACTTCCATTTTTTTTATTAAATATTCTTTATTCATACATTTTCTTAAAACACATGTACATAAAAAATTAAAACACGCTACGAAATTAAAAGGCGAAACATAGGAAATTTAAAAACAACATTGAAAAAAAAACTAAATAGGCAAATATATTTCGCATTGATCCGAGATTGATGCCATTCCACGGCTGCACGTTTAGCTCTCTATAATTGGTAATATGGCTGCATATAAATGTCCAAATCTTCATTTTGTTGCTTGGCTCGGGCTAGTGCCAGTTCTTTTTGCCGGATTTTCATCTATTTCCTCTTCATATCAAAATATGCAGCCTGTTGTTCTTGTTGTTCACCCACCCCGCGAACATCAACTTAGCCAAAGCCTCGTCGTTTGTACTCGACTCCACCAATCCTCTGCTCCTACTCTTAGCTTTGTCCCTGCCCATTGGACGTGGGATCGGTTCCACTTCTTCATTATCAGCTCCCTCAACCTCGACACTCTTACTCGCATCCACATAATTTATATTAAACGAACTAGACCCAGATGACTTGTATCTCTTGCTTTTTTGAGAATTCCTAGTTAATTCCTTAGGCATTTCAACCTGTTTCTATTTCAGGCAGTCTTTCACAATCTCCCAACAATGAGGAAATTTGAACGGGAGCCCAACTTCAGCTTAATAATGCACCAACGCCTGGTTAAAAAGATCACCATCTGATGCACCACTTTCAGGCCCTATACGCATCACGTTACCATAAACCCCACAAAATCGAACTACATCCGGTTGAACGGACTTCCACTTCCCGTTCAAAGAATCATACGTACGAGCCCCGTACTGCTTCGTTTTGCTCTCAAAGTATTTAAAGATTTTTGTCCAAAATCCCACCTCCGTCATCTCGTTTCCACGAACGTTGTCTGTAGACACGGCAACCCAACCTTTTGCCAAAGCAATTTCCCTCGCGACTGTCCAATGTGTTTGCCGTTTTGTAGCTTCTTCGACAGTCTTCTTCTTCTGGAACGGTTTCTTGATCGGGAGACTCGGTTTGTTGATACGAAGCAAATCCTTGATACGTATCCGAATACTGCGGGTAGTAGCAATCTTTAGTTTCAAAGTCGGGTTGTGATGAGGAACCACCCATTTGTATTTGTGACACATAGTTTGGTTATTGGTTATGATGAGGAACCACCCATTTGTGTTTGTGACACATAGTCGGGTGAGGGGTTTTGATGCCACTAGTATTGGTTTGGGTCTGGGCAACGGTAAGATTGGTTTGGGTAAGGTTGTTGTTGATAGAATGATGGTGGTCGTATGACGTTCACTTGGTAGGGTGACGAGTTTTCTAGGTCGAAAGTTCTTTGCGGTGTGGGTGGTGAGTTTTGGGTATTTCGACGTGCTCGACGTTTGTTGGCGGATCGGAATGTGTTTTCTTGAGACATGACTAGTGATAATGGAGAGGAGAGTTTTTAGTTTAGATGAGATTGTGTGTGAAAAATGAGTATGATTAATTTGGTATTTATAAGTAAAAATGGGTTAATAAATTTTTGTATTTATTTTTTAAAAAAAAGTGACCAAACGATAAAAAAAACATATGGGACCCACTAAGTTTAAACTCGCGCTGGGTATGTTTTGGTCACAATGATCAAGTCGTGCGTGAGTGAGTTTTAGGGTTAATGGCAAGTCACACACGACTTATAAAAGTCGATCATGAGTTTATCCCCACTCCTCTCGACCTAACCTCATGTCAACAATCCATATCTATAAAAGGTGATTTAGTTATGCTTGTTAATCTAATATTCTCTAGCACTTAACTAAAGATGACACATGATTCTTGAGATTAGTCACAGTTTATCGATTATTACTTGATTAAAAGATAAACTATTATATAAATGCTGAATTTTTTATTAAAAAGTAGTCATAAATCTGATGGACAGTTATAAAAATGTACAAAAACAAAGGATTTGTGTTAACGTGGTATACATATTTCGTTTTACAGAATAAGAACAAAATGGTCCTATGGTCTAGTGGTTAGGACATTGGACTCTGAATCCAGTAACCCGAGTTCAAGTCTCGGTAGGACCTTATTTTTTGAATCTTTTTATTTATGTATTTCATACATCTATCTGAGTATCTGAGCCTCGACGACGCATCAATCATTCTCTTATTGAACAGGAGTTGGTTACAGTTTATAAGTGCTTAATGTCCATCCATAATGTGAATAAGTATACAACCTCCCAAGTCTAGAGGTGCGAATAAACCGGATAAAATCGGATTCGGATTTTTGAAAATCCGGATTTGATAAAACCGGATTTTTGAAAATCCGGATTCGGATCGGATCGGATTTTTCTCAATCGGATTTTTTCGGATTAAAAAGTTCGTATCGGATTTTTTTCGGATTAAAATTTTCGTTATCGGATTTTTTTCGGATCGGTTTTTTCGGTTAAAAAATGTTCGGATCGGGTTTTTTTCGGTTAAAAATGTTTGGTTCGGGTTTTTCGGTAAAAAGTGTTGGTGTCCTTTTTTTTCGGAATTTATTTACAAACATTAAAAAAAAAAAATACAACTATATAACATTAAAAAAAAATACCATAATAATTTTTATTTCAACAAGACAATCATACAACTTCATAATTTTTATTTAAACACTACAATAAAACTACAATAATCACTAATACATTTCGAGCTTCGGCATAGCCATCACCCGAAAAATATTAGTATACTTCAAGTATCTCGAGCTTCGGCATTGCCATCACCCGTTTTACTCAAAGTATATCCTCATATTCTTCTTCGACATCTCCGGCTTCAACTTCTATATCTTCAAACTCACCTTCGTCTAATTCTGTAGTTGGAGGTGATATCCCTAATTCCGCTTCTTCGTTTTCTATTGTTTCTTCAACGCCGTCTAATATTGGACCTTCCAACGATGTTTCATGTTGTATCCTCTCTACTCCGTCCAAATAATCTTTCAAACATACACATACTTCCACGGATTGAGGGGTAAGTCTTGACCTTCTTTCGGATATAATTCTACCGCTTACCGAAAAAGCCGATTCGGAAGCTACCGTCGAAGCTTGAATCGTAAATAAGTCACGAACCATAATGGCTAATATTGGATAAGTTAACTCCATTTTTTTCCACCATCCCAAAATGTCAAAAGTTCCTAAATCCTCGGGTCTAATAGTTTTTACAAAATTTTGCGACTTATATTGACCCAACTCGCTTGATTCCGATGTTCGTTGACGCTTGGTAGCGCCATCGGTTATAAGATTCCAAAAGTTTATATCAATGTCATATGTTGCCCTTCCCCCCGTTTGCGATGATCCGACCCCCATTTGGTCAAAAAATGTGTGTTGTTGTCCACCATGTTTTGATACATATATTGCAAATAATTTTTCAAAATTATCGTTAAATTTAAAAATTTGAGACTCTATATAGTTTATATCGGGATCATTTGGGTTTGGCCCAAATTCTAATCCTAAATTCCCCAATATTCTTCTAATTATATTTTCGACCCCCCCAAAATTTATCATTGGATTAAGTGCGGCGGAGCAAGTAAAAACCAAAGGTAAATTAGCAAAATATTTTACAAATTTCTTTTTTATAACTTTAACCATTTTTCTAAACATTCTACAAGGTGACATTTTTAATTCGTCTAATTTTTCCGTCATAGCAAAAATTTGCTTTAAAACTAATGGGCTAGTTGGGTAATAAACACCGGATAATAAAGTTGTTGACACTTTAAAAATTTGTAAAAATCTTGTCAATTCATCTAGTTGTTCCCAATCTTCGTCGCTTATCGAAGTGGATTGACCTTTACGAACAAGTTTTTCATTAAAAGCGTTTAAAGTATCACGTTGTCGTAATATATTTTCAAACATAATGCAAGTAGAATTCCACCTAGTATTATTATCATAGCAAGCTCCTAGGGGTGTATGACCACACATTTGTCGAAAACGATGATAGTTCATTTGTCGTTCGTTACTCGAACTATATATAGTTACTAATAAACTCCTAAATTTTGTCTTTAAATCACCACATATTATTAACGCCGCTTGAACGGATAAATTTATAACATGAGCAACACAACGAGAATGAAAAAATGCACCATCTAATACGGGTTTTATACGTAATTTTAATAAATCCATAGCTTTAGTATTATTAGATGCATTATCTAGTGAAATGGTAAAAACTTTATCATCTAAATTATATTCAATTAAAGTGTCATGTAAAATTTTTCTTAAATTTGATCTCGTATGTGGATAACCAAATAGTTTAAAAGCAATTGTTCGTTTCATTAATAAATTTGAATCGGGATCAAACCAGTGAGCCGTAGCGGCTAAATAAGAATTTGCCCTACCATGTGGTGCGGTCCAAGCATCCGTAGTTATAGAAACACCTTGTTTATAATTACGAAAACCATCAATAATTTCTTTTTTAGCCGTTTCCCATAATTTAAATGCATCACTTCTAAGAGTAGTACGACTTACATGATGATAACGCGGTTGTAGCCTTTTCTTTATAATGTCCGTAAGCTTGACATTGTCGAAGTGGTTGAATGGAAGCCCTTGTTGAATGACAAACTTCGTAAAATCAAGTCGAACCGCATCATTATCAAATAAAAAAACGTGACCATCCGCACCAATAGTACCATGTTCCGAACCACCCGCTCCGCTATCAACCGCCCCGGTACAACCGTTCCAATGAGTACGTAGTGTAGAATTACCCGTCGTGCCATAAAATTTACTACACTTCTTGCAACGCGCCTTTTCCACCCCGTCTTTCATAACACAATAATCGAAATGTGACCAAACATCGCCTTTTCTCGTCGTCGTAACAACTCGCAAAACATCATCATTTGTGTATTTTTTTTTAGCATTACTAGTAGCACCGGTACTAGCATTAGTAGAAGCTTGTTGTGATGGTATGTTTTCCATTCGGGAATCGGAATTAGAAAAAGATTAGAGAAATGAGAGGGTTTTTTGATATGTTTTCAACCCCAACTCAAAACATATATATATACTAAGTTACTAGCCATTACTATGCTCAAAAAGACAAAAAAAAACTGCCAAAAAACATGTCAAACGGCTATATAGCTGTTACCCATAAACCAGAAAATGTTACTGGAAACCGGATTTTTTTTTCTGAAAAAACCGGTTAAAACCGGTTAAAACCGGATAAAACCGGATAAAACCGGTTAGCCTGAAAGGTCAAACCCAACGGCTAGTTTGACTTTTCAGGCAAACCGGTTTTATCCGGTTTTAACCGGTAAAAAAAAAAACCGGTTTTACAAAAAAAAAAAAAATAAAAAAAAAAAATAATAATAAATTTTAAAAATCCGGTAAAATCCGGTTTTTTAAAAAACCGGATAAATCTGGAAATTTATCCGGTTTTTATCCGATTTTTTAAAAATCTGAAAACTGGTCTAACCGGTTCGGATTAAAAAATCCGAATAGGATAAATCGAAAACCGGATTTTGAAAAAACCAGTTCGGATTTTTGAACCGGATTTTCAAAAATCCGGTTTTCATTTGCACCTCTACCCAAGTCTTCAAACGATTGTCATAAATTTAACAGTGACAAAAAAGTTATTTGTGGATTGTGGGCCTACCCAAGTGGCCAATCAAACTAGACCGAAATACATAATGAACCAGTTGACCCCGTTTGGAATTTGGAAACCCTCACAAACTGGCCCTTTTCGTAATTTGTCACATTTATGATTACATTAGTTTGTCATCGACCAAGGACTACGAATATGAAGGCTACATAGCAACTAGCAAGTCATGTTTTAGTGCACAGCAATCAGTTCTGACTTTGAGTGTGTTCTTTGATAACATCCTCTCACATACTCACGTCTTTCGGCATTCATATCCTCAGGACCGTCTCATGGATTTCGATGGCCCTGTACGATGATTATACGGAGGCCCCACTGAAAGTAAACGTATAACAATATATACATTGATAATGCATAAAAATTGTACTAAGATTAAAAAACATTGAAAAAACAATACTAACGATGTAGGAGTAACTAATAAGCATCTAACAAGTTATTGTAGCAACAATAACAAATCATGAATACTACTCCCTTCGTCCCTAAATAAATGTCCGCTGTTGACTTTTGAAGTCAGTCGTTTTCAACTTTGACTTTAAATTATTTTGTTTGTGTTATATAATATTTGATATAAATTATACCAATATATTGAGTTTTAAATATACTTTTAATTAGTATAACTTTCACCAAGTAATATATAACATAAACAAAATAATTTAAAGTCAAAGTTTCCAAAAAATGACTCCGAAAATTAAATGTGGACATTTAATTAGGGACGGAGGGAGTACTGATTTAAGTCCTATATAAACGTCTACACACAACAAACTAGGATCCTCACAACAAGCTAGTACTAATAATTAGCTTGACATAAAAAATTATTTAGTACAGGCACCTAAAAAAAGCAATAGTATAGTCCATAAATAACATAGAGATTCTTTACCTCAAGCTGTAATAAGAAAAAAATAGTACTTGTACAATACATCTCTATACACAGTCAATTTTCCAGAAATTAGAGGCCCTCCTTTGGTGGTAGCCCTGTGCCATTGCTCTTGTCGCACTCCCCATGAGCCGGCCTGCATATCCTAATACCACAAAATAGTTATGCTAAAATCATTAGAATATTATTGTTAGTTAATAAGACCTATTGGCCCGACTTATTGTTTAGGCCGGTCTTGCACTTAGGCAAGGGCGAAGCTTAAGCATGGCCATATGTGGCACGTGCCACACATATGTGAGCCATGTTAAGCCTATTTTATTTGCAAAATTTTAATTCTCTACTATATTGCGTGTTATGTGCTACTACAAATCAGTAGTTACACTTTGTTCTCGAGATCCTTCATTAAAGAAAATGAAAGAAAATGAAAGTAAAGTGTATAAAACAATTTACTTACATTTTTTTTCAAACTCAAACAAATACTACTTTACTTTACCTCCATTTCTTTAATGAAAAACTTGAGAACATAAGATTTAGTAACTTATTTTTTTTTTAAACCCAATAAGCAAAACAAGCCCAATTTGTTTGATAAAAAGTAAAATACATGCCCAATTATTAACTTTAGTATACTCTGGCCAACAATTCTTCATCTGTTACATCTGAGTATCTGACTTCTCTGTGAAATTGTAGCCAAATTGCCAGCATGCGAGATCAAAAGGACGATTGAGAGTAATAACGAACGAGGAATAACCGAATGACGAAATGACGAACTTAAAAAGAATTAAAGATATTTTTACAAACCACCTCTATTAGTTGAGCTTGTTTGATAGAAGATAATTTTAATCTTTATGTTTTCTTTAAGGTTTATATTTTTGTATAAGCCGTGTAAATATCGTACCTTTGATTCTATATAAGCCGTGGAAATATCGTATTTGTTTGGTAAGAATTTGATGTAAAAATAATTTTGCATAAGCCGTGTAAATATTGTACCTTTTATTATATATAAGCACATGCAAATATCATACTTTTTATTCTATATAAATTAGAACTTGATGTCAAAAATATCTTTTGTGTCACACATATTTAAATTTTTGGATCCGCCATTGCACTTAGGGTTAGGTTTTAGTCATTTCCTATTGAATGTATCGTAGGCTATGCAATTCACTAATATGATAATATAATTGTCATTTTCCCTCTTGAATTTCTACAATTATAACCCCATATGTTGTTCTGTGACTTCTTTTGACAATACTAATTTTGCTGTCTAATAGCAACTAGATTAATCTTACACTTTTTTTTTCGATAACCCAGGTGTCCGACTTGACATTGCAAGCCGACTATCATTTTGGATAGCCTAGAGTCAAGACAGGTGAACCTGCTTTTGCTGTCTGATAACAACTACATTAATCTTAACACTTATTTGCTTCTGTCATTTTTTATTTAAAAACAATGTAGTACAATAGAATACATGTACATGTCATATAAGCAATGCAACTTGGTTGGGGTGCATAATTTCTTAGCATCATCAAGCATAACCAATTGTCTTAAACTCAACATGACTGGCTGCAACATGTGGAATCAACTGTATGGCGATTACTGCAGACATGAGGAAATAAGAATAACTGGTTGTACCTTTTGGAATAAACTAGTATGGTAACCGCGTAATGCGGCGGCGAGTGTCTAATGACAAATTTTGAGACTAAAAAGTATTAATATCTTACCCATTAAGTTTGTATTGTTAAAGTTGTAAACATCGAATTAAAAAAACCTCACTAAAAATGAAAAAAACTAAAAGTTAATAAAAATATATCAAAATGGATATTAAATTAAACAACACAAATTTTTAGAAAATATGGTGAAATTAGATTATAAAAATAATAAATAAACAAAAAGATTTTTCAATTTATAAGAAAAAAAATTATTTTAATAGGTTGTTAAAAGAGTTTGTTACAAAAGATTGTTAGAAAGGGTTATATTATATAATGTTGATGAAGATATCAAAAACTTGCTTTATCTAACAGGTAAAAAAGTCTGAATTTTGAGTCTTCCTATTCTAATAAGGTCACAAATGCTTTATAATGTAATTATAGATTATAGATTGTTTTGCGATTAGTGCAGTTTGCAGATATCAAGACATAAAAACGACTGGCATCATGATTGAGTTATAAGGCCTAAAAACTATATAGGATTCAAATAGTTACAACCAAGTAATCGTTGTTTCATTTTGTTAAATTTATCCTATTATACCAACACGCCTTTGGGCTAGCAGTATCTATGGAGTATATAAAGCCTAATGAACGAAATTATTATGGGACGAAGTGGTAAATGGGGCAAAAGTGAAGGGCCTATGAATTTGCGGGTGAAAAATAAAAGAATCATCCAACAATGATATTGAAGTTCATTGAACAATCCTCTGAACCTGGTTGTTCTGTTCATAAGATGACTATATCCATTGTCATCGATGGTTTGACTAATTATTGCTTTACTTTATACGAGTATAAATAAAAGGACATCAATAGTTTATGTTCAGTTATTAAAAACCATAGAAGAGATGGGTGAGGACCATGTTCATCTGCTCACTTTTTGCAACTGATTCAAATGTCTTTGTTACGGTTAGGTTCTGATTTAACAGCCTGGTGTCGTTCCATCTTGTTACTCGCATTGGTCATGTGAGCCATTGATTTGAGTTAAAACTCTCTTATGTACTGTTATTATCTAAACCAGCTTATTCAAGGTTAATCAAACAAACAACAGACGCTAATAAACTACATTTGGCTTAAATAAAACAGCCCAAAATAGGTGCAGCTGCGGCACATGGTTGCATGAGGGCATATGACAGCTTCTACGGTCATTTGATTCTATTTATTACTGAAAACTAGACCCTCCATGTGATATTATACACTATAGTCCCTCCAAAGTTAGAACTTTTCTACTGTACAATAATAATTTGACACGTGGCACTCGGCCTTGACTACTGACTACATATGAACCTTTATGTTTAATGAATGGGAAAATTCTCAAAAGGATCTATTGCCTATTTGTATTTTGCTTTTTCAAAAAAGTTACTTTCTCCGTCCTATAATAACAGTGTATGTTATTATTTTCGGACGTCCCATATTAACAGTTCACTTCCAAAAATAAATAAGATATCTAGATTAAGTTTACCATATCACCCTTAATTAAGAGTATTATTACAAATAATAAAAAAGAGGTAAATTAATTGCTTAAGGGTAAAACTGTCATTGTGTATAAACTATAAAGAGATAGAAAACTGAAAAAGTGATGTTTTTATTAAACTGCGTGTTTTTTGTCGGTGGAATATTATTATAGGACGGAGGGAGTATGTTTTCCCTAAAAGGGTTCAGGTAATAGAAAGATTCGAGACAATCAAGTGCAGAGTGCGACGCGTGATGCTTTTTGTTCCCCGTTGCCCTATTTTTGTGGCAACTTGTTAGTGTTATCTTATTTTTTCAACTTTTTTTACACTTGTCAAAATTTTACACAGTATTCCTATTTTTTCTGTTGCACTGGACCAATATGGGAAAAATATGTTTTTAAAGCTACAAGAGCAAAATGCGCTTTAGCCAGACCTTTTGAGAATTTTCCCTTACTGAAATTTATGACTACGTTAATGATACAAGTATATTGTATTAGCGTGCGGGCCCATCGGAGCAAAGGGCATATGGTATTAGACCATCTTGGCAAGATTTGGAGAAGAAGGGGCGGTCAGCCTAGCTCGTTATGGAACGGACGAAATTAAAACATAAAACGATTATGTGTACTTACAATAAAATTAAACAATAATACAAACATTATTTTTAAAACCAGATGTATTTAACATAAATTTAATAAAAGTTAATGTTTTTTAACAGATCTAACAATATGTAACAAAAATTAATGAGTGTTTTAAGACTTTCTGAAATCCACCATAATTCTGTCCCTGGTTGTGAACTTGGCAACCTTTGGTTGCCAAGTTTATTGTACAATAAAAGAACACGAGTAGAATGATATATGGTTTCTCTCTTAGGAAAATAGACAACCAACTAATTACTATGGGTGTTAATGTAGGTGTGACAACTTTAGCACCAACACATACCTAATATAGTAAATGGTATCCATAATAATTCTGTAGTTATTATGATGCGTTTTTATCATTTATTTAGTACTTCATTCAATTGGAAATGTTCTGATAACTAAATAATTTTACCTTTAAATTGTTCCAAGAGGGAAAAAGTTTATTGTACAACTTGGACCTAAAATGTTATTGCATGTCCTTTTGGTCCCTTAATGTTGAGAAAGTTGACCTCAGATCTCTCCATTAGAATATTGGTTACACTAGCAAATGAATAAGTGTTAACTTGATACATGTCTTACGGTGAGGTAAATTTTGTGAATTAGTCGGTCAAATCTCAATAAGTTTTCAAATGGTTAGTACAATTTCGTGAATTAATCGGTCAAATCAAAAATATGATTTTTACTATAATTAGCTTTACAATTCAAAAAGGTCTTGCGTGCTCGCTTGTCTTCTACAGTTATGTAATTAAACTTTTAATCGTGAAAATCATGAAATAAAATCTCAAATAATTAGTACTCATGATTACCAAAAATAACTTTTGTGCCAATTTTTGTTACGTTCTTTTAGTCATCATAACTTTTTGTACTTTTTTTTATAACTTACTCATAATTTTAATTTCATAAACAAATATATTTTTGAGTGTTAAACCCACGAGAAACCACAAATGTCATATTTGAAAGTTACGAAATCTTGATCAAAGAAAAAAAAAAGTTACTAAAAAATAAAATCCAAATCCAAATATAAACTGAAATCCAAATTTTAATTCTAAACTCATCAACAGACCAAACAAACCTTTAGATTTACTATCGCATGAGATGTTCTGATGTTCTCATAAGAGGTCTCAAGTTCAAAGATCACCAGATGATTACTTACCAATTTCTTTTTTTTCAAAATCAATCACGATGACACTCAAATTATATGCGTACATGTTTGTAACAAACTCATCATCTATAGTCTATACTATAAATAAATAGTTTCTCTTTTTTTTATAAAGTAAAAATGTAAAAAATTAAATTTCATAAATAAATTTCTTACTCTTTTCGTCCAAAATTTGTAGTTCAGGTTATAATTTTCGGTAAATTAATAGTTAACTTTCTAAAATAGATATAGAATATAAATTAAGTTTATCTTATTACTCTCACTTGAAAATATAATTAAAAACTTTGAGAAGTTCTTAATTAATTGATAAAGGGTAAAGATGTCTTTGTACAAAAAGTAAGACAGAGAAAATTGTAAAAGTCGTATATTTCTTAAAATGTGTATTTTTTTATCGGTGGATTATAGTTAAGAGCGGATGGAGTACTATTTTAGAAAGCTAGATGCAAAACTGGAAAATATTAACACATTATTAGTATTTTGAAAAAATCGACCGGACGAGTAACCGGGTCACTGATTTACGAGTTCAACCACCGGGCCAACTCGGTCTTCCACAAAACATCATGTTTATTGGTTATCGGTTCGACAACCGGGTTGACTCAAATTACTATAAACCCAACGGGTTATCGGTTCGACAACTAAGTTGATTTAAAACTTTAAACTCGACAGGTCTAACCGGATCTCCAAACAACCCGAACGAGTAACTGAGTCATCTTACGAGTTTAACCGATTCAACCATCAGGTTAACATGGTCTTCAAAGCATCTTGACCCGCCGTAAAACCTACTCAACTCCACGAAAGAAAGAAAAAACCACAATCAGATCCACCCACACATATTCTGCTCCAACTCATCTTAAAACCAAAACGTTAGTCGATCTTAATATATATCTTCCATTTGACGGATCTGTCAAATATTCTCGCATCAAGCTGAAAAAAAAATACTAAAAACTAATTTTTTCAGACCCGGGTCAATCGGCTGACCCGGTTCCGGCCGGAAAACGGGTCATATTAACCCGGGTTTCATATTTTCGAAACCCGACTAGACCCGCTGGGTTTGGAGTGACCCGAGTAAATCCGGTTCTCGAGAACCGACCGGGTTTCGACTTTTACGAGTTTCTTTTTAATATGTAAATTTTACGTATTTACGACGTGATTTTATTTTTACATATTATATCCATTGTTAAACGATGTATATTCTCAAAATACGGAATTTTTTTATGATTTTATATATAGTTAAAAATATGAAAGAAAAAAAATTGTAAAAACAAGGGGAACTATATGTAAATACATAACCACCATCTTCTCTGCATATTTTCTTTGCTTCTGCACTTGATTTGCAGCAGTACAACACCTAACAAAACCCACAAATTTTTATCCCCCAATTCCATATTAAACTCACAAATTGGGTCTTCATTTTCTTGACAAAATTTCACAAATTCAAACTTCATTTATGAATCTTTAATCAGGTACTTACTTCATTTTCCTATTTTTTAACGTATAAATTTAGTAATTTATCATTAAAACCGTTAAGTTAGTTAACAGTTTGTTAAATTTCCATAAACCAATATTCAAGAAAATGAAATTCTGTTTCAGGTGAATGGATTCCATTATTGATGGAGTTGGTTCTTTACCAACAATGCTAGCGAAAGCGAAACCCGGAAGATCGTTTTCTTTGCCCCTTTTGAATACAGATAAATCCACTGACTCTTCGGGTTCGCGCCTTTCGTTTAAAACGACTTACGACTATGTTCTGAAAGATAGTTCAGAACCCGAAAAGGAGAAGGAGAGGGAGAAGGTGAAATCTGTTAGCGAAATTGCGAAATCTATTGACGAGCAAGTTGGTTTAGGTGTTGGTTCTAGTCGGATTAGGTTGAGCCCGCAATACAGTTTATATTCGCATACGCATTTTACTGAAGCCAAGGAGAGTTTTACTAGTAGTACTGAAGTTAGTGAGTTTGCGAGTACGGTTGGTGGGAAGGGATGTGAAGATGGGAAAGTTAGTGATAAGACGAGTAGTTTATATAGGGTGAGTACTGGGAGCGAGTTTAGTGATGACAGTAGCTCCGGGAGTTATAATAGTGCTATTTACAAGCCGCATAAGCAGAATGATGTTAGATGGGAGGCGATTCGAGTTGTGAGAACTAAGAATGAGACGAGTGTGTTGGAGATGAAGCATTTTAGGCAGATTAAGAGATTGGGTTGTGGTGATATTGGAAGTGTTTATCTTTCTGAGCTGATTGGTACCAGGAGTTACTTTGCTATGAAAGTGATGGATAAAGTTGCGTTAGCTAGTAGGAATAAGCTTTTGAGGGCGCAAACGGAAAGGGAAATATTGCAGTCTTTAGATCATCCGTTTCTGCCTACTTTGTATGCACATTTTGACACTGAGAAATTGTCGTGCTTGGTTATGGAGTATTGCCCGGGTGGGGATTTACACGCGATTCGCCAGAAACAACCTGGGAAGTTTTTTCCTGAGCACGCAGCCAGGTCTGGAGTCTACTGATCTTGATCTTCTGTTTGTTTATTATGGTTCTTATTTATGTGTTAATGTAATGCTTAATAGTATTCAATAATTAATAGTGAATTTTATATGTAGGTTTTATGTGGCGGAAGTACTCCTTGCTTTGGAGTATTTGCATATGCTTGGGATCATTTACCGAGACCTAAAACCTGAGAATGTGCTAGTGAGGGAAGACGGTCACATAATGCTATCGGATTTTGATCTGTCTTTAAGATGTGTAGTGAACCCAAGACTGGTTAGATTTGCAAACCCTGTAGTGGAACCAAAAAGCTCTAGTTCATGTGTCTTGCCCGGTTGTATAGAGCCATCTTGCATGTTCCAGCCCTCCTGTTTTGGGCCCCGGTTCATGAGCAAACAAAAGAAAGAGAAAAGATATAAAACCGAGATATACAACCAAGTGATCCCACTGCCTGAGCTGATTGCAGAGCCGACGAATGCAAGGTCAATGTCGTTTGTTGGGACCCACGAGTATCTTGCACCAGAGATCATCAAAGGTGAAGGGCATGGGAGTGCTGTTGATTGGTGGACGTTTGGGATTTTTCTTTATGAGCTTTTGTATGGGAAAACACCTTTTAAAGGGGCGAGTAACAGGGCAACTTTGTTCAATGTGGTTGGGCATCCTTTAAAGTTTCCAGAAACGCCTTCTGTTAGTTTTGCAGCAAGGGATTTGATTAGGGGGTTGTTGGTAAAAGAACCACAGCAACGGCTTGCTTACAGGAGAGGGGCGACTGAGATTAAACAGCACCCATTTTTTCAGAGTGTGAATTGGGCATTGATCAGGTGTGCAACTCCACCAGATGTACCGATATCGTCTCCAGAGAAAGTAGATGTAAAGCCTAATGATGAATACTTAGAGATTGATTTCTATTAGGGTTAGAAATATTGAAACTTTGTAAAGAATCTCAAGGGAAAATGAATCTTTTCGGTTGATTTTAGTTAAGTCTGTGTCTGTATAGTTGGTTAAGTAATGGTCCAAATGAATCGGTTTAATATGCTTTGATGCTATTTTTATCAATACCAGAAAACAGTATCAACACGTCGGACTAGAGCAAGAAACCATAGCCAGAAAACAGTATCAAGAGTATCAACAGGCCGGACTATAACATACTTAGAAGAGGCAAAGCTTAGCTTAGCATAGGACCATGAAATGTGTTCAGGACACTGGAAGTTAACAGCAGTGGAGTTAGAAAAAGTATAAAGGGACACAAATCAACACAATGAAACAAATTATTCATCTTGGGGCAAAGAATTAGTTAATTCAATGATTTTATACCACATGTTTTAGTTTCTCTATAACTACAAAAATTAGAGGCGAAACACATGCTAGCCTAGCTCCCACTTTGACCACAACAGCATTTGCAAGCTGCTGCATAACTCTGTCACTATTGTCTATTGATCAGCTCCTCAATACTTGAAGAATGATGGTGAGCCACTTCATAACCTATACTACAAACTGACTTTCAAAGAATCATCAGCATTATAACCTACATCACCACTATAACTTTCTTTCCCCATCATCACTTCCAACGATCTAATCAACCCACGAATGGTCTCCACCTGAGGGTGAAATCTATCATTAGCAGTGAAACTATGAACCTCACTATTAACCTCAATTGCACTTTGACCATGTACCTTAGTCATGTTATTTCCGTTAATCATGGTTCTAACTTTTGCCACATTATCCCAATCTTTATTAACAGCGCGCATATTTGATAACAGAATATAGTACCCAGCATGACTCGAATCAGACAAAAACAAATTGGTAGCTGCAATCTCTCCTAGTTGTGTGTCGTGATGGATTCTGCAAGCCCCAAGCAACGCCCCCCATATCTGAGGCTCCACCGGTACATTCATATCATTAATAATACCAAATGCTTTATCCAGTTCTCCCATACGCCCAAAAAGGTCAACCATTATTGCATAATGATTAGATTCGGGTGTTATTTGATACTCGTTCAACATTATATTAAAAAGCTCCATACCTTCTACAAGCAAACCCGAATGACTGCACGCAGATAAAATTGAAAGAAACGTGACATTGTTCGGTTTAACTTTTGAAATCTTGACCATGTAATCGAATAACTCCAGAGCTTTCCTCCCATGCCCATGAGTTCCATACCCCGCAATCATTGAACTCCAAATTACAACATCTTTATCTTGTATAAAGTTAAATACTTTGATAGCGTTATGCAAACTACCACATTTAGAGTAAGATTCAATGAGTGAAGCCCCGATAAAGATATTATCTTCAAAGCCAGATTTGATAACATAACTATGAACACACAACGCCTGTTGAAGGACTCCCAACTCTGAACATGATGTGAGGATTCTCACCAAAAGATTAACATCAGGTTTGATTCCATTAGACAACATGTTAACAAATAGCTCGATTGACTTATACACCATACCATTTTGAACACAACCACTTATCAAAGCAATCCAAGAAACTGAATCCTTTTTGGGAATTCTTTCAAAGAGTTCAATAGCTTCGTCAGGTGAAGAACAATTCATGTACATGTCGATTATAGCTGTAGATACAAAAACATCTAGCTCAAATCCCTTTCTCACAGCAAGTTGATGAATTTTCTTGCCTTCTTCTAAGTTACACGTGGCTTCGCATGCTTGAAGAGCACTTATAACTGAAACTGAATTGGGTTCAATTCTTTTACATGTCATCTCATGAAATAAACTAATTGCGTCATCAGCAGCATCATTATGAGCATAACAAGAAACCATAGAAGCCCACGAAATGACATCTTTATCCTTCATTACCTTAAACAACATACCTGCAGCATCGACAAAACCAGCTTTCGCATAAAAATGTAGTAAAGCGTTACACACCGACAAACCATTTTCAAAGCCCATCTTAATCACCAATCCATGAACACAACATCCAGTCATCACATTCAGTAACTGGCTACACGCAGAAAGCACGCTAACAAGTGTTACCGAATCAGGACTTACACGTCCTTCCCTTAACATCCGCACAAAGAACCCCAGCGCTAAATCCGACTCACCATTCTGCTGGTAGCCAGTAACAACATGAGTCCACATAACAAAATCAGCCTCACGATACTCCTCAAAAACACTTAAACCATCACCCATCCGTCCACATTTGGAATACATATCAATCAAAGCAGACCCTACAAACAAATCAGAATCCATCTCATTACACTTTTTCACAAATCCATGAATCATTTCCCCATAACCAACCTCCCTCAATCCAGAACATGCGCTTAAAGCAATGGACACACTAGCCTGGTCAGGTTTCTCGATACGTAACATATCACGAAAGAGTATAAGTGTTTTTACATATAGTTTATCTCTACAGTAGCATTTAAGTATAGAGTTCCACGAATATACACTCCGTTGAGGCGTTTCATCAAACACTTTGCGTGCGGATTTAAGTGTTACATATTTAGCATAGCATGTGGTTAATCTTGAGGCAATGAAACTATCTTGAATAAAACCAGATTTTAAGGTGAATGAATGCAGTTGTGTAACTGAGTTGAAAGTGTTACATATTTTTAAAAAATCAACTACAAGTTCTCTTCTTATCATGCCAACAAAATTAAATAAAACGTTTAATTTTTCATCATTATATCTGATTTTTGGTAGTGTAAGTCGTATTGATTAGGGGTGGCAATTATCGATATGACACGAATCGAAACGAAGTTAAACAGGTTTGGGTTAAGGATAAATAGGTTCGGGTCACAAACAGGTCAACCCATATAATCTGTTTAATAAATGGGTCGTGTTTGGGTTAAGTAAGTATTAAACAGACATAATTAAGCATCTAAAAATAAAATACATAACCTTAACTTTATGTTGTATTTGGGTTAAATGTATTTTGTATGTAGTTAATTGAAATGAATAACGATTATAACTCATACATAAATGAAAATGTTTCATAATTATTTTGTATGTTATATTTATCATTATTTTAAATCTTTATATCATATTATCATATAATATAATTTAATCGATGAGCAATCAATTTTTTAACCGCTTGACTTATTTACTTAAACATGTTAAACGGGTCACAAACGGGTTACATGTGTTATGCACGTCCGGGTTAGGGTTGAGTTTCTTGACACGATTATTAAATAGGTCGTATTTGGGTAAAGGTTATAATAACACGTCAACCCGCGAACCCGAACAGGTCAACACGAACACGACTCGATTGACACCCCTAGTATTGATGTGGAAAATGAATCGTTTTAGATACCTTAAAAATGAGTTTAACGGATCATGGGTCAAACAGTCTGGGTAGAGTCAATCCATTAAATTATAGTGTTTCATGCGTTTTTGTAAGTTTACATCCGTTGTCATATGTTATCCGTCTTCCGCATTCTTATCGTCTGTTTTTTACATTTTCGTCCATACTTAGGGTGTCCGTTCATTTTTTTACGTTTTCTTATTTTTTACAATTTGTTCGTTTTGTACGTTTTTGTCCGTCCTATTACATACATTATCATACATTTTGTTCGTTTTCATACTTATCCTACGTTTTCCTACATATGCACGTTTACCTAAATTTTTCGTATGTTTGTTTACTTACGTTTTCGCCCGTTTGTTTATGTTTTACAGTAGTATGTTTTCTTACATTTATGTATGTATTTTTGCGCTTTCGTTTGTTATCTTACGATTTTATCCGTTTTTGTTAGTTTTCTTATGCTATCTTACGTTTTAGTACGTTATCTTAACTCCACCTAATCCTTTCTAAAACGCATTTTGAGAGATAATTTACACACTCTCAAAATTGATTAAGTCACATTAAAAAATGCATTCAACAATTGTATTATACATACAAATTGCTTTGACTGTTTGTACGTTTGTCTATTCGAATGTTGCAATAAATTAAATCTTACTTAATAAGGCGTCTAATACAAATACATATGAAATATTTTCTCATGTAAATTGTGGATGTGCTTCTAATGCTCGGTATGTACTCATTGCTATGCCAACAACACATCAATACTCATCTTAGCTAACTTCAGCGAGCAGTTAATCGGTCTAAAACCAGTTTGTAGTGCTATACGTGTTTTTTTATCCTTTTGTGATAGAAGTATGTTTTGGATAGAAATTGATTGTATGTTGTTATCAAGTATTGTCGACATTGTCACATCAGGATTCTAAAATTTATGACAGCGTGTTGTGTGATTTTTTTAATGATTGTTAGTATTAAAATTACTTCGCATTAGATAAAAATAGGTGTTATACTTAATGGAAAAAGACTTATTTAAAAAAAAATATTTTTGTTAACCTAAAATAAAATGTAACATGTGTTACACTCGACTTACATGTAGTTCTGCATCTGTTATATTCTTTGTATGTGAATTTATGTAGTGTGTTTTTAAAAAACGACCAACCTAAATGGGATTTTTTTTTAATTTCTTTTTCCGCTCTTGCTTCCAACTGTCATTCTAGATGTCGCATTTTTTAATATATCCTTTTGATTTAACTACTTTTTGTATCATTTTTAATTGTAAAACACAAAACCCACATGTTTATGTCGAGTCTATTTATAAATAGAGAAATACGGAGTGCTAGTATTTTTTTTGAACGTCAACTTTATTAATAAGACTAGCAAGATGCTAGAAAAAACATTACAAAGAAATTAAATAAGGATTCTTTAGCCAAAACTCCCAAGAAAAAGAACTAGAACAACGATTAAGACTCCAAATATAAGAGGACGCAACGATGTCATCAAAAATCACGGCTCTTCTAGCCGGAGAAGAATCAAAAACCATTTGATTCCTGAAAGACCAGATGTACCACCACGAAGTGTAAAAAACTCTCTCCAACATGGACTTAAGATTAACCATAACCGAAGAGTAATAAACCACCTAAGCCAATCATCATATGTCGAGAACTCCTCCCACTGAATATTCCACCACCTGCAAATTCTTTGAGCAATGCACTGACCCAAATCACAAGCTAAAAGTAAGTGATTTAAATCCTCCTGAACCAAATTACAAACCGGACTTAACGGAGAATCAATATCCACCCCTCTCTTAAGCAGATTAACTCGAGTTGGAAGACGATCCAACTTGAAACGCCATGCAAAAATATTAGCTTTGATACGAAGTACTAGTCTACTACAAGTTCGAAAGATATATTTTTTTAAAAGTAAAATCAAAAGAAGAGACTTTTGCAAACAAATGTATTTTTAATTAAAAATATTATCTTGATTTATTTCTTCTTATTTTTATTTTTCATAAAAAAATATAAGAAACGTTTTATTCGATAAAAGATTTTTAAAAAATTAATAAATTTGATAGAGAAAAAGACATAAAATTATAGGTGTCTAACTCGCGAAGAAAAACTTTTAGAAAAAGAGGTAGTAATATTTTAGTAGTTAAATTTAAAATAAATTATATGGTATTAAGTAAAAGTTACAAATTTTCATACTTTTTTTAAAAGTTTAAAAAATTAACAAAAACTTTCTTACATTTACTAATATAATAATTATAAAATATTAAGCAAATTTGTTTCTATATACCACTATATTAAACTAAAAAATTAAACTAAATTAAATGTATTTGTAATCTCGCGCGTGTACAAAAATTATAACTAGTAAATAAAACATAGTTTACTTTTCTAATCTAATAAAAAAATAACATTAAAAAGATGTTTATACACACTTATTTTTGTAAATATAATCTTAATTTAGAATATTATATAATTAAAATTTTATTAAATATAAAAGGTAGTTTTTATAGTTGTAATAATTTCTTTTTGCTAAACCTCCATATAATTGAAATTTAAAAATATAAATAGTGTAATTTAGGGTATCCGGATCAACACAAAATTCAACTTTGATTTTCGATTTGATTCGATTCAATTGAATTCTAATTCGGATCGCTTTTCGATTTTACCTAAAACAAAATTCATCCGAATAACCCGAGAATCCAATGAACACTCCAAAACAAATCTTCTAATTATGATTAGAGATTGAGTAGGGACAAACTCTATATCTATTAATATAGATTATAATGGTTAATAATCATTATCTAATCAAATCATTACAAATTTATGACATTTGCTTACTAAATTAAACGTGAAAGAGTAAGTAATAGAGGGAAACACTAAAAGTCTATACTTACTCAAAAAGAGTATGCAAAAGTATTTTCTACCAATTTCTACTTAAAAAGAGTCATCAAAAGTTATTTTTATCAATTCATACTCTTAAGAAAAATAGTAAGTAATAGAGGGGAGCACAAAAGGTCATTACTTACTCAATATTTAGTAAACAAAAGTGTAAAACTTTTAATGACTGTTTTTTAAGTAGGAAAAAGAGTAATCAAATGTTGTGGGTTTCTTTTGCTTAATTTTATATTCATTATGTTTTAGTAAGTAAAGTTATAGTGACTTAAATAATTGTAAATCTTATTAGTAAGCAAAACTTTTAGTAAGTAAATGTCATTTATTTTGTAGTGAATATTTTATCAAAATTAGGAGACACATTATGATAATCATTATGTACAATATATCATACGTAAATAGGTCAAAGCCATAAGCATTATATTATGTAAATAACACAATCATGACGATCAAGAGGATCTGTCCATAAGAACTCGCAAACAAAAAAATGCGTCACACATACGATACAGAAACTGACTCAAGACAGACTTACCAGCTTACCTGTTTCAGTACAGCTTCGCATTCTCTCTAGTCTTGATGCCAAATACGCGGTTCAAACATTAGTTCTATCAAAATCATAGGTCTCATTATGGAAATCGGTCCCGATTTTTAGACTTAGTATAGTTTTCAGAAACTTCCTAACTTTGATAGGTTTGTTGAAAACCTGGTATGTCAATATGTGAACGTAGACACATTAATATTAGAATGTGGTGGATCATCGAGTGAGAATATCTTAGAAAAAGGCACGAGTTTCGCGTGTTCTAGCAATGTTAAACATTTAGATCTAAGGATTGAGAAGGCTACACAAGGTGTATGGCCTATTTCTTTTCATGGATATCCTGATTCATTAAAAAGTTTGAAACTTAAGAGCCGACTTGATTTTCTTTGCTCGTATTTGGGACCACGAGCCACATTGTTCAAGAATCTAACTGAGTTATATCTGAAAGTTTATGGACTTATATTTAATAGTCGTGTGATAGGATCGAACTCGAGATTACGGGATTACACACAATACGTAAAGAGTTAATTTATTTAATAGATGTATTTATTATATTTATTAATTTATTTAATAAATATATTTATTATGTTTATTAAATTAAACCGAGCTATAGCTTTAACGATCGTTGAATAATTAAGAGTTAAGTATTAACGAGCGTTATGGAATACAAAGTGGAATAAATAGAAAGAAGAATGGAAGGTTCTGGAAAACCCCTAAAGGGTGTTTGGGCCGTCGGTTATGGAGGACAAAGGGGAAGGGAAAAACTTTCCTTATATTTGTTTTGGAATACAAGATTTAGGTCTATATAAACAACCCCTCACCCTCATAATTCAACACAAATCTCCCCTCTCTCTTTCTCTAGTCGATCGCAAGGAGAAACCCACAAAGGGTTTTGGTTGGTTTTCTTGTTCTTTCGATTTTACTTTTAATCTAGTCCTAGCCCCTCTCTATGGTTGTTGGGTAGTTTTCCACAAGCGTAGAAGCTCGGTTTACACATGCTAGAATCACGGTTAGCTCGTTGTATTAAGTGTTTACAAGAACGTAATATAGTCTTACTTTAGACTATATCTTGGTGGTGTACGTTATAAACCCTTGGTGATTCGTTCTTTATCTTGTGGATTTGCTTTAGCCTAAAGGTATGTAACCCTAATTCGATTAATTATAATTGTGTTATTATTATGATCTTGTTAAATCGCTTCCGCTATGTGTGCTTCGATCTCGTTTAGGGTTTTGTGTAATTGTTATGAACTATATAAACCTTCAGTGGCATCGAGAGTCGTTTTAACATGTTATAATTATCGAAAATCTAAAGTTTTTTAATTATTGTTTTGAGTCAAAACTACATGTTTTTTAGGTTTTCTTAAGAAATTAGGGTTTTGGCCGAATTTTATAAAAAAAGAATTGTTTATGAAACCCTAAATTACATGTTGTATAATTTTAGATTAAAATTGCATGATTAATTGTTATGTCATGTAAGTTAACGGTTACGATCCGAAGAGATTTAATTGTTAAGATTTGAGGGTGGACCCATGATGAACGTGCATGTT